>CBVK0101893678.1:0-17512 GCA_900067695.1 Picea abies
CAGGCCTCCATTAAAAGAAGTGAAGAGGATAAACTGCAGCCACATTTCTTTGGACCTTATAGAGTCAGCATAAGGATAGGGGCAGTAGCTTATGAGCTGGAGCTTCCACAGGGTAGAAAAATTCACAACGTCCTCCATGTCTCGTGCCTTAAGAAATCCCTCAGTCAACATGTCAGGCCTATTGAGGCATTACCTCCCATGGACAAGGAGGGACAACTTGTTTTGATTCCAGAGGAGGCATTAGAAGTCCAAGAGAAGAGGCTTTGAAACCGAAGCATCAAGGAGTATCTGATCAGGTGGAAGGATTTACCCTTTGAGGATGCCACCTGGGAGCAAGAGCACGTGGTTAGAGAATCAGGTTTGGAATTGCTTGAGGACAAGCAATTTCAAGCAGGGGAGACTATAATGTCCCCCACCTCTTAGAGAGGTAATGAGGAGACTCAGTGGCATGGGCACCCCCACTAGGTCATAGTCTCACACTGAAGGGGGGAAAAGTCAAGTCAAGAAGTTAAAAGTTATATTTTTAAGTTGACTTAAGAAAGGAAAAGAAAAGGAGTAAAATATAACTCAACAGAATAATAGACGATTAACCCTGGGAGTTAACCTAACTCAACAGAGAATTAGAAGGAAAAGTATAAGTAATAGGCTGGGGTGCACCTATTACTCATTCTGGTTTTGGATTAGCATTTCCTATTTCTCTTGAGCATTCAGTTTGGGGGTTTTTCTGTACAAACCCTTGTGAGCAACTCAGTGGTGAAATATCCACTCACCTTATTCCATAGCTTGGTCTCGAGGATGAAAGACTCCTCCACACCATTCTAGTCTCAAGGTCAGTTTATCGAGGGAGGTTCGATCCAGCTTATCCTGAGGGCCTAGGGCCATTCTGACAGTTGGGTTTTGTTTGCAGGGGAAGGACCATCAGTTTGAGGGATTTTCTGGCGGGTTATCATCATTCTATATCTGTCTACAGATTGGGACATCGTGGAGCCATAGGGGACGTCCTGTGATTCAGTAAAACTTATATCTAGGGAGATATACTTGAGATCTGAGCCCGAAACTTCTCCCACGGGATTCTCATAGCCCGATATATATTCTTGGAGAGTTTCAGAGAATTTGGAGGCCTCCTTCATCAGCGCTGAACCAACTAGGGTTTCAGTCATCCAGTGGGGCACACCTTTCAGTGAAGAATTCAGATCTACGGGTTTTGAGAGTGGATTTGGGAATTTGGACATCTAGGTTTTCCTTACAGTTTCCCGATCTATCATTTGGCATATTTCTCGGGATGATTGGACACTTTTGGTAGCAGGACAGAATTATTCAGGGCTTCAGCATTCTAGCAGGACACAACACTTTCCAGTTTGGAGGTTAGGCATTAGTGTGGCTCAGATCTTCTTTATTTAGTCTTCGTTGTATATCCAGCCTTTGGAGGCTTATTTTGTATTGTCAAGAGCATTTTGTAGCAGCTCATATCTATTACTTGTACAACCATCTGAGTTTTATGCCAGATCGACCATCTATTGTATTGATCTTACATTTCTCATGATAAAAAGGTCAGATCTTTGCTTATTCTTGTACATCTTGAATATATTGTGATCTCCATGTGTTGATGAATCTTGTATGCACTTAATAATTCAATAAATTAGTAGTAGTTAGTGATTCCAAGAAATAATTTGGCTTGGTATCATTACATACTTTTTCTAAGTAACCTCTTTCCTTAACTTAGGTCTTCGTTAACATTCTTGTTACAACCAATTTACCATTTGACAAAAGACTTGTAATTGTTTAGCAACTTCTTAACCATTCTTCAGTGCTTCCAAATTTATGAGGGAATATATCCCTAATCGTGAGGAACTACATGACATTCCACCTATATTTGGAAATGACATGATGAAGAATATCCATATATGAGGCTTTTGTATACATTTGAAGTGTTCTTCAACCTCATTTTTCTATGTGAACTTTGGGCCTCATGACCACACCTATGGGTTTCTTGTATACTTCCTCAAAGTGTATTCCCATGACGGAAATGATTAAAGTGATACCATAAGGGGACTATTTTGGAGACTTCTTCAATTATACCCAATACTTCTAGATACTTATATACTTCCTATGATGTTGACATAGATGGGAATCAATTTTCCAACAATATCCCCCTTTGGAATTGATGGAAACACTCATGATCCCCCTGTGACTAATACTCCTCCTATATGCATTCTTATTTTATTTATCCCCCTTTGATATCAATGATAAAGGGTAACTCATGATGACAAACCTCTTCTGGACTTTCTCCCTTTCGGTGCTTTTGTCCATTGGTGCTTCCCAGTGAAGTAAATTGTTGACATATAAAAAAATATTCATATTAATATTCCTTTAACTTATTTGCATAGATGATTTTTCTTCCCTTGTATTCTGAGAGAAAAAACATGTATATCATTGTGGAGCAGAAACTATTCCAAGTTTCTATCTAAGATACTCAAATATCTCTCTTGATATATTTTTAGTGAATATTTTTTAAATCTATTCCTTTGTCCCAATATACTCTACCTTGATATTATTTTCTATAACATGTTCCCCTAGAAAGTGAAACTTGATCGAAATATGTTTGTTCTTGGAATGCATCATTGTATTCTTGGAGATATTGATATCACTCATGTTGTCAGAAAATATTGAAATGGGCTTAGGATACTTCACTTGTATATCTTTCATGGTTTGCTTCATCCAAATGACCTAAATACAACATGTTGATTTCACAATGTATTTTTATTTTGTCATGGATAATAATACCAGATACCAGTTTTTAGTTAACCAAGATACCAATAAATCACCCAAATAGAAGGCTAGTATGCTAGTACTTCTTCTACCATCAACACTTCTTGCATGTTCGCCCTCGACCAAGTTTTGAGGCAACATTGGTCACGATTGACCACTTTTGGAACTTTGACGCAATGATCAAGGAAGGAGCACCCAAGCAGAGATGAGATAGTGGATCTCACTTGTTTTGTGGACTTTGTGGACCCAACATGGGGTTATTAGTGTTTTGTAATGGGTTATGGGATGTCGACCCATGGTTTTACCCATGATTATGCATTTATGTAAATATAAAAGTATAAATAATAATAAGATTGTAAGGATGAGTAGTAGAAGCAAGTCGATATCTTGCAAGGCTAAGTGCAAGTAGTTTTGAGTTGCTTAGTGCAACATATTTTGTATGTAAGGCCATGTTATTAATAGAGGAGTTTTCTTTGTGCCTTGACCTGATTTTGGGAAGGTGGATATGGTGCTTAGTGCACAGATCACCTGTTTGGTGTGAGTCTTGGCTCTATGGCTTAGTGCATAGGAGTAGATGAATGTAAGAGATTGAAGACTAATAAAGAAGAAGAAGTAGTTGGTGGATGTAGCCCCACACTGGGGTGAACCACATATATCATGTGTTGATGGTTTTCTTTGTGTTATGATGTTTATTCTGTAGATCTTCTTAATGCATTGATTGTTATGTATGATAGATAGATCTATGAATGCCCAATGATTTGTTTATGTTGAATGTTCTAGATCTAACTTGTGATGCTAAATGTGATGTGTATTCTGTCATTATTACTACGCCAATTTATCCTTAGGGTTTTTTCTACTATGTGAATGAAGTTGATAAATAATGCATGTTGTTCTTAAGTACTCTCTAAAGTAATTGTAATCACAGATCTATGTCCTATCTTGGTTACAGACACTTCAGCCCTGTAACCCCCCTGCCTCTACCTCAGGTGAGACTTCACTTTCTTCGCAGGTGTTTCTGAAAGGATCAGTAGTTAGGGTTTTGTTGGTGCATTGTTGAAGCGTTGAACCCTAGGTCTACCCCTATGCCAACAAATGGTTCTATTGTCGGGACTTGAAATTATGATTGCTAGGAACTGAAAGGAAAGAGAAGCTCTATGCATAGATATATTTTTGTAGTGTGAAGTACTCTACTTGAATTATGAAGCTCTGTGCTAAGAAAGAAACCTGATCTGAAGAAAAGAGGTAAGATCTTGAAAGAGGTAAGTCTTTGTACTTTGATAAGAGTAAGATAAGTGGAAATTTTTGTTTCGAAAGCATGAATCTAAGTGTGTTTGATAGATTTTGTCCTAGTCTGAAAGCTAGGGTACAGTTAGAAGAAATAACTGATCTGAATAAATTTGATAGAAATAGAGAAAGATATGTTATTCCTATGCATAGAAAGAATTTTTGGACTAATAATTGGATGCAGGAACCTAGCAAGAATTTTTTCAGATTGCAAGTCCATCACTATGATCCTAGTGTGAAATATAGGAGAGGTTGGGGAACATACAAGAGGAATAGAGGTGTGACACTATGTTATAACTACAGAATACTGGGACATTTTTCTAAGGAATTCCCTAGTGCAGGTCCTATTTGTCTTTGTTGTAAAATTGTTGGTCATGAAGTTGAGGATTTCCCAAGGATGATTGCTAAAGTTGAACAAATGAACACGAGTCAAGAGAATAAGAGCATGTTAGAAGGATTAAAGGAAGTTTAGACTACTTTAGTACAGTTAAAAGAAGCAATGAATGATCACAAAGATGTCATTTTACTAGATATCGTGAAGGAAAAGTAGCACATAAGTACAAGAATAGGAGACTTTAACATAGACTGTGTCTTGGATGAGGAAACAAAAGTGAATATTATGACAGAAAGCACTTGGGAAATTTTGGGAAAGCCTACTCTGTTACCTTTAATGGAAAGAATAGGATTATTCAAGGGAAAGATGATAACCTTGTGTCGAAGAGTTACTAATATACTTGTTATCATCCATGGAACATCGACAGAAGAGGAATTTGAAGTTATTAGGTTTGTTGAGAAAAACACCACGTTCCCACTTTTGTTAGGAAAGACTTGGATCAAGAAGGATCATATCACAAGGAAAGTAGAGGAAGAAGCTACATTAAATAAAAATAAAGAACTAAGGGATTTCATAACTCGAAAAATATATCAATTGATAGAAGAACGAGAAGTTGAGTCGAAGCAACAGAAGGAAAGAGAATTAGCTATCGAGGTTGAAAGAACACAAGAAGGTTTGAAGGACCTATACATGCAAGAGAGAAGAATATCCACCCTGGAGTTGATAAGAAAAGAGGTATTACCTTTGAACCCTTTGAGAGCACATCAACAACTCAAAGCTACTATGCTGGGAGAAGATAAGAATAAGAATGGAAAGAGAAACCCAAAAATAGTTAGAGAGACTCATATCATAGGAAAGAAGGAAAGGAAGCTCAATAAGAAGAAATCCAATTTAGAAAATCTACAGGAAGTTATAGAGAAGACTTCATAGGAGGAAAGCTTGTAGGCTCTGAACCTCACTAGAACAACAGAACCACACATAATGGGACTTCGCCTCGACGAAGCTATATGACCATTGGAGGCACCCCAAACATTAGAGAGACACCCCATAATAGCTAGGAAACACATTTATGGGCAGATAGACTACCATTGGATGTTGAGACCACGCCATAATGGACATATTCACATTGATGGAAGCATTCCTTCCCGTTGGAAGAATTCGTTATGATGCTCACTTATTTAACCCGTTGGACACTATGTCGAGACCATGTTTTGATACCCATGATTATCTGAGACAAGATGAGAAGTGATTGTGTGTCGAAGCCATGTTATCATATATCACTGTCTGTTTGTCTACCCCACTACCCATTCACCTATCTCGACCTATTTATTAACAGTGATAATTTCGATCGAGTGCAATGAACTAGAGAAGTTTGTCAAAGAGGTTTTGAAGATTTTTATGGCTGATAAATCTATGTCTGAAGGAATACATGCATTCTCGACTAGGGGATTACAGAATTCCACATCAACTACATGACACTCTAGCCATGCTAACCATGTGACTGATAAGTGAGGTAAGCATCACGATGATATGGCTAATGCGAAGCATATCCCATTGATCTTACTGGATTATATCCCACCTTTGGCTAGCACGGTGAACCGCAAAATCATCCCATGGGACTTCCAGTACACATTGATCACTGCATACATTTCGAAGGGGATACACATAGTTGGAAGCCAGTTTGGACAGGTCCCATCGTTGAAGAACAATGATTTCAACCTAGGAGATATAAAGAACTATGTGATGCTCACACCCCATAGATATTTGATCAAGATGACTGAGAATAATCCTCGCATTGTCTCCCAGCCTTGGATTAAGGAGCTCGCGCAGTCCATGATACTCAACGTGATGAAGATTCATTATTTTGGCTGACCTCAAGAGGTTAATGCTTGCATTAAACTCCTCTTGTCGTGCTATCATGGTGGATACCTATGGCTTGATAGGAGGATTACTGTGGATCCGACACTGATCCACTTAATCACGGGATTGAGCATGCAGGGACTTGACCCTCAACAGTTCTACCCAGGGAAGACCTTCAATCACTCCCTGGCACAGCGCATTAAGGAGGCATATGGAGAAGTTGAGAAGGGAAAGCAAGGCTACAAGGTAGCCTCTATCCAGGATGGTGCAGTACATCTCACTTGTCAACTCATAGCTGGCAAGATTGTAAGAAAGAATCGCCCCATGCAATTCACCAGGTTCGTGGTGGACCTCGCAGGAAAATGCATCGAGGGAATGAAAATGAATTGGGCAAGTGTTGGGGCTCAGAAAAGTCTTATTTTCATCCACCTTTACCTTCATCTTTCTTCAAATTTCATCACCCCATTAACCTTTCATGATATCATTTCCATAAATATACTTGGGTTTCACCTTATTGTTCTCCACTTTATTCATTTTAGTATTAAAAGGGAATTGGTGATTAAATGTTAGAAAATCAACATGTTTTCATATATATGTCAAATATGTGTGATCTTTGTAATGTGTAGGAATATGAGAAAGATTAATTCAAAAGGACTTCTCAAATATTTGCTCCACCATTTCAATATTTGAGGAGATAATTCAATCCCATTCCAAGGAGAATATCATGGAGATTTGGTTGGAATATCTTATCCAAGATATATGAGAGATATGTGTGAGGATTTGAAGGGATTATATTTTGTAATAATGGGAAATAGGTTGAGAGAAAAGTGGATCTATAATAATGAGATGGTTATCTTATCTTCAAGGCTCTCATGTATAAAAGAGAGTGCTCTCTCTTCATGAGAATTCAATTAGGATGTAATTAGAATTAGAGTAGTCATTAATGGTAGTCATTAGGATTCGAAAGAGAAAGGGATTCTTATCTTTGATTCATGGTTTTGGTTTTCATGCTTTCATTATTCTTTTATGAAGATTGATTTGATTATTGAATGTAAGATTGCTTCATTGGTGAGAGCTCTCATATGTTGTTATGCCATTCAACTCTTCACTTGTCGTATCTATTCTTTCTTCATGTAGTTCTCCATTTCTAGATTAATTTCCTTCACGCAATTTCCCATTCCTAGATTAATTTCATTTATGCAACTAGATTAATCCAATTCCAAGTTATGTGTTAGATTAATGATTCAATTTCAGTCGTGTGTTAGATTAATGATTCTATTTCAGTCGTGTGTTAGATTAATGATTCAATTTAAGCCATAGCTTAAACATTCGATTCGATTAGTCTTGCTTCAATCTTTCATATAATTTGTGTGTGCTTTGTCAGTTTACGAACCCCAGTTTGACAAATTAGATAGTTGGGAAAGTACTACAACTCAATTAATACAACATTAGTTCGGCCCAATATAACGACTAGCGTTCCCTTGTCACGATTAATGTTCATTTTTTTGTTCTTTTGAATGGAACGATTGTTGTTCCTTTTGTTAAGATTGTTTTCCCTTTGTAGGGGTTGCATCTCTGGAGGACGGGTATTGAAAATAGAAGGTAAGAACATACGTAGATGATAATTAAAACGCTTGCGCCAGCACCTACCTTTGGATGATGCATAGAGGTTATATTTTAAGACATCTTTAGAGACCAACAATAAGATACCTCATCAATGAGCTTGAGAAAGATTTCTGTGAAGTGAAGGATCAGAGGTACGAGTTCCACTTCAGTTGGATACTTGTGTTGATTGCAGTTGTCGCTTGGAAAATGCCTGAGGGAGAATATTTTTTGTAGATTGAATTGTCGGAGCCGTTGGCCACGAGGTTCTAAAACTTATGGTATACGAATGACATGTCGAAGCAATGGAATTTGAACACAGTGTTCCCTTCCTACTATCAACAACTAAAGGTTTCCATTGATTCATTCCTGTGCATGATACTGCACACCTTGAATGAGTACATATCAGTATCTAAGCTCCTTGCAGACCCTCATTTTATTTATATCATTGTGCGCAAGGATGAGAGAAAGGGAGAGTTATAGTCCTATTATAAGATGCAAATGAAGACATGGACCAGATCACGAAGGAGTGTTCGACATAGTTTCTTGTACCGGTTTATGATGCATAACTCTCTAACTCTGACATCATAGGAAGCCCCTTGGTCACTTGATTCAAGCATGCAGGACATACAAGTGCGAAGAAGAAAACGAAAAATGAGGAAGTTCGAAACATAGAGACTGATGAGGAGGACAAAGCCTCAGAAGGAAGTAGACCTAGCTCGCCTGTAGGAGGAGGATGAGATGAACTAAATCAATAAGTAGAAGGGGAAGAAGGAGAAAAGAAATAAGAAGATGAAGCTACACTGCCGAAGGACCTCCCTACTGAGACAAAAACATTGAAGAAGAGAAAGTTTTCTCTGCATAAACCTTTAGGAAGAAAGAAGACTCGAACACGTAATCCCTAGCTAGAGTCTACGCTCACAGAGGATGATATTGATCTAGTCCACAGAATGATGGAGGATGCGTCTGAAGATATCTTGCAGAGATATGGAATGAAGAAAGAAGATTTGTCCGTAAGAGTTGAAAAGGAATTGAAGGAAATACAATGAGCCCTTCAATTGAGCCACACACGACATACTGTGCCTTCCTCATCATAGACTACAGAGTTGGGGGATGAGCCAACCCAAATTTGAAGACATGCAGATGAAATAGAGGGTTGACTTCAGTGAGTCCAAGAAGAGAAGGAGAAGGCTACAGAAGCCTTGAAACAAGAAAAAGAAGAGATCTTGGAGTAATTATGAGTTGTTATGGGTGATGCTCAAGGAAGAAAAAGCAAAGATACAGAGGGAAAAGGACTAGCTTCTAACAAAGAAGCTTGCAATCAAAGAAGTGGTGAGAAGAGCACTTTGCTCTGTGTCAGGCTTGGAACAGGAGGAACATGAGGCATTCGAGGTTCAAGTGATGAAGCTCGTTGATGTCATCCAACAACTTCAAGCAAGGGTAACAGTGTTGGAGCTTCAAGTACCAAGCACTCTACAAAAAGTGCATGACCAGAGGGAGGAAGCTGATAAGACCATAGTGGAAAGGATCAAAGCCCTTGCCTCATAATGCAATAAGTTGAGCAACAAAAATGCACAGACTTATGAATGCCTCATGGAAGATCCAGTGCTTAGAAAGTTGGAAGCGTAGCTATAGGAGGTGCAACAACAGACACTGATAGTTTAAGCACAGATGAAGTCACTGTTTGCAGTCGAGAGAATGAAGACATCACAAGAACAATGTGTGGCCTAGAAACATATTACTACCATCCAAGGCAGAGTAATGGAAGTCACATAGAGGCTACAACTGATGTAGGAGAAAGCCTGTGCAGTGTTTGAAGAGATAGAAGGAAAAGGTTTGCAATTGGACCAAGTGATTGTTATAGTGGAACAACGCCTGGAAGGGCCTGTTACATAGAAAATGATCCAGGAGTTCCCTAAGCAGGAAGCTCATGCAAAGCAGCAAGTCGAGGCTGCTCGATCTAAGCTTGAGGCATTTGAAACAATGTTTCCCAGATCTGAGTGACTTGGGTTGAGTCACAAGTGAGTGTTGGGGGCCTATTGGCCTCTGTCCAAGTTTTGAGGGAACATTGGTCAGGGTTAACCACTTTTGGAGCTTCGACAAAGTGATTGAGGAAGGAGTGCCTAGGTGGAGCTGAGATCGTGGATGTCACTTGTTTTGTGGACTTTGTTGACCCAACATGGGGTTCTTAGGGTTTTGTAACGGGTTATGGTATGCTAGCCCATGGGTTTACCCATTATTAGGCCTTTTTGTAAATATAAAAGTATAAATAAGAATAAGATTGTAAGGATGAGTAGTAGAATCAAGTCGATAGCTTGCAAGGATAAGTGCAAATAGTTTTGAGTTTCTTAGTGAAACAAACTATGTATGTAAGAGTCTGTGCTTAATAGAGGAGTTGGATCTAATCCTTGACTTGATTTTGGGAAGGTGGATCTAGTGCTTAGTGCACATATCACCTATCTGGTGCAAGGCTTGGCTACGTGGCCTAGTGCACAGGAGCAAATGAATGTAATAGATTGAAGCCTAATAAAGAAGAAGCAGTTGGTGGACGTAGCCCCACACTGGGGTGAACCACGTATATCATGTGTTGATGGTTTTCTTTGTGTTATGATGTTTATGTTATAGATATTCTTAGTGCATTGATTGTTATGTATGATAGATATATCTATGAATGCGCAGTGCTTTGTTTATGCTTAATGTGCTAGATCTAACTTGTGATGATAAATTCGATGTGTATTCTATCATTCTTACTGCATCTATTTATCCTTAGGTTTTGTTCTATGATGAAGTTGATAACTAATGCATGTTGATCTTAAGTACTTTGAAAAGTAATTGTAATCATAGATTTGCATCCCAACTTGGTTATAGACACTTGAGTCCTATAACCCCCCTTGCCTCTACCTCGGGTGAGACTTCGCCTTCTTCGCAGGTGTTTCCGAAAGTGTAATATCCCCTAGAAGAGACCCAATTGTAATTATGAATTTTAAACATGTTTTTTAGGCTCGTGAGACGAGTTATAATAATCTAGGAGTATTATGTGATGATTAGGCTAGAGAGCCTAGGATGATAAGGCCAAGAGCCTGTTTTGTATATGTAATTATTCAAAATCATTAATAAAAATATAAACATCACTCTATGTAGACCAAACAAGAAGAAAGAGCGATGGGGGACTAAGCTCCATTAGATAGTGCAAGGGAGGGGGCTAAGTATTTAGGCCTAGGGGATAAGATAAGGGGGTATTATCTCTAAAAGGATAATATTTTATTGTTATTTCCTTTAGACTAAAGTGGGCATGATCAGCCTTATCCTAAGTTATTGGAAAGGGGACGTAGGATAAATGGAGCGCATGCAGCTCCATGAAGACAATTGTCGACCTTGGCGCATGCATTTAAAGCTAAAGTGTCAGCTTGTGTTGGGGGGTCTGTCATTCTCCCATCCATTGTTTGAAATCGAGACCTCCTTCGTCAACCTCCACATACCCTTAGGCATATTTGAAACCAGAAATGGTGAATTTTTCCTGTGTTGCTTGCTAAGAAGCCTGACATGTCCTACAATTGGTTAAGCCTTGCTATGCCTTAGTGTTGATTGTTATCATTTGGGTGTCCATACCCATTTCCCTATTACTGATGTCACCCATGGGCTAACTCAGTGTTGAATGTTGTTGTTGATACCCGTACCTAGTTGTAGATGAGTTGAAGATTGGTTGAAGAGGCAAGTTGTTAGGCCTGCGAGAAACTCTCCTATGTGAGAGAGTTTGATGGGAAGTGAGTTCTTCTGGAAGGGAGTCCTGTAGCACCTACAGTACTTTGAGACTTCTAGTCCAGCCTATTGTTGAAGCCAAAGGTAAGGGAGGTGTACTAGCTGATGGACTTTTATTAGTGAAGGTGTATCCTCCTGGGGTGGAGTAGGCATGTGGGGAATGAGGTTCTGTGGGTTGTGGGCATAAGTGGCTCCTAGGATAAAAGATTTGTCCTGTTTCTTTGTGCAAATTCCTTTTTTTCCTTTCTAAGACTAGAATTCCCTTTCTTGATGGAGTTTAGTCCCAACTCGGCGTGACCTACTACTGAGAGTGATGAGAAATGCAGTCTAAGGCTAGGAGGTTTGTGGAAGGTCTGCATGTAGTTGGTGGATTTAATCTAGCTAAAAGATAAGTATCATTTATGTGCTTAATTATGTATTTTATGCATGTTTTGTGATGCTCGAATGTTATCATGTATTCCCTTGTATATATGAGTTACTTTTAGTTCCATTGATTCTCTATGGTATCAATGATTTTGTGTTTATTGAGATTAAGTGTTTTAAATTCATTAAAATGCATATATATTATATAAGTGTATATTTTGCGTGGTATAATTACCTGGTCTATGGAGGGCTGGGGATGTTACAATATGGTGTCAAGGCCAAGGTTTTCAACACTGAGCCTAGATGGGCCATGCTAGTGGAAATTGAAGAAAGATAGACAAAATTCGAGTTCAGAGTGATGGTTTCAATGTTGAGCCTAGATGGGATAGATAAGTGTTCATTAGACCCAAAGTTTCAAGTGGAAAATGTGTCTGGGGAAACCAATTTCAAACCTTAGAAAATTCTTGAGTGCCAAGAGGTTACTTTGGCCGTGTTACGAAGCTCAAGATGTGTAGCAGTATTATAAAACCGCGATAAACATGGTATTTGGTCAGAAAGAGAGAGATCAAAACACTTGTGGTGTTGGGGTCGTAGGATCTATTCGGAAGGGAGGGAAATCCTTTGCAACCATCAGATATAGAGAGGGTGTAGAAGGGTTAACCTGGAAGCCTTCGTACTTCACTACTTCGGTGAAGTTGATGTAGAATAATAGAAATACTGAAGCCAAAAGCTCCGAATTCCTAAAGTGGATCTACACTGTATATCTAGTGAGAAGATTTACCTTACAGTAATTGGGACAAGAGAGATGTGTTGATGGACAAACTTCCAAAGCCCCGAAGTGGATCTACACCATAGATTTGAGGAGAGGAGCTCAGTCGTTGGATCAAGCCAATTTTAAAAGGTCAAACACAGTGGTGAAGGGAGAACACTCCTGAAGCTCCAAATTTCAGAGTTAATACAGACCATCTGTCAATAGGGACATGTGTCATTAGATTGGTTTGTTCATGATTTCAGCGTTTGGGAGAATTAGTGTGTGCTGAGGAGAGAACTCTCGAAGCCTGAAGTTTCAAAGTCCCGAAGAGTCAATGTAGTGAGTCATGATGACACCACTTGGATGGATGTCGACACATGGGATGTGTGCCATGTGTCAGTGGGTTTTGAACCAATGGAAGGTTGAAATACCATATGGAATGTGACTTGTGACACCCATGTGATTGGGCCATGAGTCAGTGGCTAGTATTCCACCATGTGTCACTCTGTATGAGCATGGTTAGTGGTACTTGAGGTTACATATCATAGTTAAAGTTTGGTGGACTCACACTGGCATTGATCACAATACATCAAGATCAACATACAAGATGCATTGCAAGGACCCAAGTTGCACGGGAGTTAATTCCCCAAGGCAGTGCCACAATCCAAACCACAGTTTCACCAAGGGGTTATGTGTCAATGTCAGAAGAATTGTGGGATGAAAGGTGGGTTATTCCAAACTGCTAACGCATGCCCCTACAATTGGAAAAGCATTAAATGATGTGACTATTTGGTATCTTATTCCAAGAAAAGAAGTCATGGGTCTATGTGGACACGTTCCACCAGTTGTGAAGTGCGAAGGCTTGACACTCTGGAAAGGTGGTTCATAAGGAATGAAAGGAAGAACCTTTCGAAGTTTTGTAATGCCGAAGTGACATGACATAATTATGTCATCAAAGGTGACATGGAAGTGTTTAGAGATTAACTGTTTGGTGTGTTGGGGAGGTGCAGATGTGAAATCCTCTAAAGTCCCAAAGTCCCAAAGCTCTGAAGTCTCAGAACTCAAATTCCTAAGGTTCCATAGTGAGTTCCATCCGTTGGATGTTGGGTAGATGTGGACTGTTGATCCACTCTACTTCACGAGTTTGGTAATCCAGAACTCCGAGAGATTGTTGTGTTGTGTTTGAAAATTCTCGAAGTTGAAGGCTCGAGTAAGCACATATTGATTTAGCACTTGGTCACAACCGTGGTCCCATGCGAATTAAGGGCCTAAGGAAAACAAGGTCTAGTTCCCGAAAACTATGTTAAATAAGGGAAAAGGGGTTAGGAAGGAAGCCCGTGGATTTCGTCTAGTTCAGACCTGCATAAGGGAGGTACGGAAGACCTAGGAACTTTATGAGAGGGTCCAACAAATATCTAAGAGCCATTAGTTCAAAGAAAAGAGATCGCTTCACAAGAAGTGCATCAGAGAAGAAGCACATGTTTTAAAGGATTATAGCTTTCTACTCAAGGCTCGGAATTGAGAAAGGAAGTTGTGATTGGAAAGGTATTGGAAAAAGGATTCCAAATGTAATGGTTACATTAAAACAAAAAAGTTCTAGATATGTCTTCATATAGAATAAATAAGGAAGAAGGTTAGGGAAAATTCTTTATTCTACATTTGATATTTTTCACAAGTCATTGGATTAGATCTTGGGTTCAATAAGTCGCATGGAAACCCCAAATGGAATTCTTGTTTGGGGAAGATAGTTCAGGGGACAATATTTGCACATCAAATGTGAATGCTAGGTGGAGAAATCCATATGCAATACATGATAATGCATGAACCATAAGTTCGTATGGAGATGCAAAGAATGGGAATAAGGAAGGAAGGTTTTATCAAATATGAAAGAGTTTGGAGATAATATGTGACATCTCCAAGGATCATCCCTACATATTGGAGATGGCACCTCCATTATTACTATCATAATGCGTAGTGGAAGAATGGCATGAATTCATCAAATATGGCATGACAAAATTTGAATATGCATGAGATGAATTAGAGGAATCCAAATAATAATGGAATGCAGAAAATTAATATCAACATAATATGTTATGGCAAGTATGCAAACCTAGATGGGGTCAAGTTCATGAACATCCTAAGATAATGGAAGAATAAATCATGAGATAGATATCCAACTAATTAGAAAGCATGTCAACACTCCAGGAAGGAAATCTAGAATAGTAGAGGATTGTTGATGCACTCGAAGGTATTTCCATAAGAGCATCGAGATATCAAGTCAAGAATAATTTAAAAGTGAAATGACTTCTAAAGAAAAATCAATAAGGAACCAGGAAGAAGAAACTGGTTCTATGTATGGTTTTGAATGCAGAGGAGATGGTGCCTAACAAGAATCCATCTTAAGTGGCATATAGTCATGAGTGACAACCCAAGAGGTTGGACTTATCACTTGAAGCTATGATGGTAAGGTGAAAGAAGTACTTTCAGTTAATTCTATGCAGCTATCAAAGGAGGCATATGTGCATCCTTACAATAAGCTAGAGATTGCCTAGGCAAGTCAAGTTTGAGGCTAGTTAGCAAAGAGAAGCGGAGAGTACAAGAAAACCTCAAGTACTAAAGTATTTCATCTAGAAAGGGATGAATAAGTTCAGTCCTGAAGAGTAACTGGATGTTGAATAATACAGAGTCTATAAAATAGCTTGGTGTGGAATTTGATTCATCCAAGTACAAGATTGGGATAGTTGGACCCAGGAAATTAATGAAAGTTGAAGGTTAATATCAACTTAGTTTGGGAGTATAAATGAAAAGGAAGCGAAGAGTGATTTGGCTAGAAAGTGCCCAAGACAAAAATAGTCATGTACAGTGACTACAATGAGAGCACCAGAAGATTTAGAAATATGGGAAGAATTGAAGACTTCTAGGATCAACAAGGAAAAGTTTCACATGGGAAAGAAGTTGTTGAAATTGTGGTAGTGGTGCAGCAGTTGAATTAGGGTCGATTGAACAACCATAAGAAAAAAAATAATTCTTCCATGTTGCAAGTATTATTGATGGTGTTGCTACATGACGGAAGCAACAAAAAGTTGAAGTGTTGGTTATAATTTTGATAAAAGAAGCATGAAAGCTTCTACTACCATCAGACATTCAGGTAGTATAAAATTTATTAATGGCAGTCATGCAGGTATGAGTTTTTACTACTCTTTTTTCATAATTGTTGAAGGGAATTTAGGTAAGAATTTTCTCAGCGAGAGTTTTTTTATAAAATCACATGATTATATTATTTGAATGCATACCACTGGATTTGGTAAAGGTCAAAGACCTGTATTAATTCAAATATTTTTAGCTTCTAAATGCACACATTGACATAGGAGAATGTCATGTTAATTTGGTTATGGGGTAATAACTAAAGAATTGAAATATAAGAACTTGTTATAGGAATGAATGCCAGTAAGCTAGTCATGTATGCGACTAGTACATGGTTGGAAATGGAAAGGTATGGATATGGAAAGGTTATGAGCCACACAAGTACTAAAATATTCCTACCTTTAAATAAAACTTGGACTGCAACCTTTTTGCTAACACTAATGAACACCACTAAATTATATTCTTGGTGTAGTGTTCAAGTCGAAAAGGAAGGCATCCAATTAATTGGGAAGACAATAGGAAGTGTGTGGAAAATGTGTCAACACATTGGCCATAATTCCAACTTATGGATGGTGAGATACATGACTAAGATAAAGAGAATTATGTAATCCAAGGCAAGGTGCATTGATTAATTATGCATTGAGAATTGCACTCACGCATAGTAAGTGATAGAATTGTATACTAAATGAAATGGTTGAATGTGTTTTGTAAGTACATGCATATATATTATTGCATGGAAATAATTGTTACTAACAGCTGAAATGTTGTTAATTCATGAAATTGAGGACATTTCAGGGAGGTGTTAGACATTGCAGCTGGAAAGTTGCAAGTCAAATAGTCACATGAGCATATTGACTACATGAATTTTTCTTGTTCGGAAAAAGAAGTAATGAACTTACAAATATTACCGTGAACATGCATATGCATAGAATGATGAGTCATTATATTTTATTAAATTGTTGGGTAATTGTGATTGAATTGCTAGGTGCAGGAAATTCTAAGATCACTGCATAAGATTTTGCACATATTGCAATTGATTTATGATGTACAACAAATACTGACAATTTGTTGGTTGTATGCAAGATGAAGGATTGCAGGAAAAATGGTATGCAATTGGTCCCTGTGGAAAACCATAAGGATGGATGTATTCATAATATGGCAACAACCAAGATGAATTATGAAATATAATTTCATGTTCTGAGGGAAAAGTTGAATTCCCTTTTGAACTAATTGGAGTTCCTAAATGAATTCTTTTATGTTTTCTCATGATAAATACATGTGGGTTATGCATATGAGATGATGTTGATTAAAGTTAGAATGTTGACTACAAAGAGTAGCTTGGGGAAGATGCTAATTGGAAATATATGAGGGAAGTTGGAACTCTGGGAGCGACGGTGCTCTAAGAATTCCTGAGATGACCTATTGCTGAAGCCCAAGGAAAGGGAGGTGTAGCAGCTGATGGACTGTGTGACAGTGAAGGTGTACCCTCCTGGGGTGGGACATGCATGTGGGGGAATGAGATATCGTTGGTTGGAGTGTTGTTGTGTTAAGAACCAAACATCAATATCGCATAGAAAAACCTCAGGAAAAGTACTCGACGCCTTGAAAAAGAGATAATTTTAGATAATAAGCCTCTTCGAGGGGGA
>CBVK0101893679.1:0-12136 GCA_900067695.1 Picea abies
CGATCTCACCTTACTACAGAAAAAATCCACTCATATCTTGAATCACATCCAGGAGTGGTGTACGTGGAAGAGTTTGATCAAGACCTGCATACCCCCGGAATTCCTACTATAGTGGTTCCTTAAATATATACAACCTTCTATTTCGAAAGATGTTGCTACATCCCAGGTTACATCTGAGGAAGAAGAGATTTTCAAAGCCCAACAGTTAGATATTATATATTCTCAGTCTAGGATGTTATACGAGATTATTCCTGATGCACCGAGGTCAAACTATGACCCTAGACAAAATCTTGAGCTTCATGATGTCGATGGCATTGTAGGCTCCACCAATGTTAGCAGACTCAGTGACAAGACATTTGAAAGAGTTGTCTCTAAACTAGTCTGCAGGAGGGCCAACTTCATATGTGTTTTCCAATCCCACTCAGTTGGCAGATGTACATTTCGTGCAATCATCGACCGACCCAAATGGTAACCAACAACTAGGCGGGAATAGAAATAAAGGAAGTAATAATAATCGTAAGGGTGAGAAGAATAATAATAAAACCAAGGACAATGGTAATAATGAGAAGATGAATAATAATGTTGGTGAGGGAAATAAATAAATGCGTAAGGTGAAATTTCCCTGTAAAATTTGTACACATGATCACCATACTCATTTATGCCCCAAACTTGCGGAAACTGTGAGGCTCTTATCTCTACCGCCCGTCATGCTGACGAATAATTTTCCACATAACCAACACATGGCCTCAAGCTCATATTCATAATTAAAAATCTATTCTAATTAAAAATGGCTACTGCATTTTTAATGTCACTTCTCAGATTCATAATTAAAAATCTATTCTAATGCATTTTTAAAAAGTTGACCATGTGTATATCTGAACATGCTTACAACACTTGGAATAAGTAAGACAATCATGAGGTCCTTGTGATCATGCCTCCTCACACATGTGCCATATAAAAATCTTGACACATATATCAGGCTCTCAACTTCCCAACTTGATTGAGCAAAGAAGGTATACATACAAGGGAAGAAAGTAAATGAGAGAAATGAAAGAAAAACTTTAAAGGCAATATAAAATAAATAAATAAAATATATTGGAAGTCAAAAAACCATCCTGACATATATAAATGGGGCATTAGGGATATATGTGTTCTATGGTAATGTAAATGTGAATGTAAATTAACAAGGAACGTCTACTGCACATGGAAAAGTGATTTGGTAAGTAAGTAATAGAATTAAGTAAAACACATATGAAATAACAAAAAATAAAGAATGTAAAATATTAATGGTGAGAACTTTGGGTAGGAAGCTAAGGGATAACTACCACTGTAGTTGCGAAGGAATTTTTTTTATTTTATGATTGTATATTTTGGGTGATGTCCATGGTGGGAGGTTGAGAGACAATGTGTTGTAGACTGCAAAACATTTATGAAGACAAGTTTGTATAAAATTGAAATGAAATAAGTGTTTCTAGACAATATGAAAACTATGGTAGAAGCAATGATGAATGCAATTGTTTAGTTGGGAAGTAGTTACATAAGAGATGTGGTTATGAGAGGTCCATTGAAGGTGTGCTAACGAAAATGAAAATGAACTTGTTAGAGGAGAAACAATGGTAAAAAATTGGAATGGAGCAAGGCCTCTTCTTGCTTCCTTCATATGACATGGGTATTTTCCTTCAATATTCCGTACCTTTCAAAGGTAAATGTCGAGGAGATGTGAATATCCTTCAAGGAGGGGACTCTAGATATTATAGTGAAGGTTAGACCTTGTAACGTGCCTAACATCCCAGGCTGGGTCATGTCACAAAATCTCAACTTTTTTCATTAGGATATTTTTTGTAGCAACCCAAGCTTACTATTGAACAATGCTACTTCAAAATTCCTAATGCATAGAAACTACTTATAACGCTCCATGTTACAAGTAGACTGGATTAACTGCGAACAACCTTAAGGTACTACGCCCAGACTCGTGTTGAGTTTCACTATTGCGGAAAAAATGTCACAAAACTATTGCACGTTTTAGCCCTTCAAAACACATATATATTGATGTGTGTGCAACGCTCTGCACACAAAATACTATTGTGTGCACAATCAATCCAATGCTGCACACAGATTATATTACTTTGTGTGTGCAGATTGCTTCATTGGGCACTTGACGATTCATACATTGCCTTTGTATCTTCTAATCATACCACAGAGTTTAACTTACAGGAATACTTGAGAATTGTCATACTACTCATGTACAACCATATTATGCAGATTATCCATACATTTAGTCAATAGAAACAATTATATCTATCATACCCACATATGTTGAAGCATACATGAAAAAGGAACATACTTACTTACACACACACACACACATATATACACACACAGTAACACTACACAGAGTTAACCACAAATTTATGCAGATGCAAATTCATACAGTAAGATAAGCCCATTTAAAATATAACATTAGAGCACACAGTAATTAATAAATCATGTAAAGGACACTTATCTCTTATGAAGAGTCACAAATTTAAATGCAGGATTCATACCTTCCTCCTAGCCATAGACTATGTCTCTCACAATATTTCAACGACAGGTAACCCTCGAGTTGGGATTAAACTCCACAAGAAAAAGGGTTCTTATCACTAGGCTATGGTATGATATTCAACAAAATACTTGGTCCAAGGTGTCGACTGCTGCAACTAGCCTACAATACCTCATTATGCACATGCTTGTCCCACCCTAAGAAGTGTTCCCCTTATCTACTCGACATTCCTTTGGTTGCCCCACTTCCCTTCTAGGGCTTCAACAATAGGCCAAATAAGAATTCTTAGAGCCTTGTATCTAATGTCTAGTGCACTACGGAACAATTCCCACCAAAATCTCACCTAGAGAGAGTGCCCACCGTACTGACAACCCACCTTTTCAATAGTAAACAAGCCTTCCAAAGAACAAGGTTAAGAAAAAAGACAATAAGTTACAGTAAAATATGTATTCCTTCATAGAGGAAATCCATCTGAAGATCCACGAATGAGTAATTTTTCCCAAATGAATGATTCCCCTTCTTCAATTACACTAAGGCCAACAATATATATTTCATGACTTCAACTCGACACTTGTCACCTTCAGAAGTATCTTTAGCCACTTGGTGACTCATTCCCTACCCTTTGGAACTTAGGATAAATACATATCCATAAATTAAACTTTCGGAAATATTAATAAAATATTCTCTTGACTTAAGCTTCTCCTTTTTCCTTTTTCCATAGAGTTTATCCCCCATATCTTTTTTTCTGAGTTGAGTTTGCGCTTAGTGATGTGATTATATTAACAATATTGAGGTGAATAAATTTACAATACAGGCACACTAGCCTTTTGCATCCACACCCACCATCCTTAAAACACAAGCATATATACAAAGGATCTTTGGCTTCAAAACTACGCGCTTGAACTGATGTGCGCAAGACTCTAGGATGCACACACTCTTCTTTTGGCATGTCATCCTCACACAATTACACAAGTGTACTCTACACTAAAAAATGTATGTGTTATTTCTTTGATACATAATCCTCACGCAGTCACCAAACTATGGAATGTGTGAACAAAACTGAATCCAAGATTTGATACCAACAACTGACTAGCTTATATATATATATATATATATATATATATATATATATATATATATATATATATATATTACATTTGGTGTTCTTCCTAGGGTATTACATTCCCCTCCCCCTTATTTATGCAATGTCCTCAGTGCATTACATACACATGTATACTCAAAACTTTCAAAAGTCTTCAAAGAGATGCAGATACTCGCATAGCATCCTCATGTTCCCAGGTTGCATCCTCGAGACCGTAACAGGTCCAATGGACCTTTACCGTCCCTAATGCATGATTCCAAATCGCCTTGACTTTCCAATCCAATATCCACATTGGTTGAACTCGGAAGTCACCCTCTTGCTCCACCTGAATCACATTCCAATCTATGACATGATTAGCATCAGGTACATACTTTTTAAGTAAAGAAACATGGCATACATTATGAATACACAATGATGCAAATAAAGCCAACATATATGTGACATTACCAATCCTCTCTAGGATTTTGAATGGCCCACAATATTGTGCTGCTAACTTAGGGAAATTCCCCAACTTCAAGGAACTTTGTCTTGCTTTTACTTTTAGGAATATGTTCCATCAACTTTAAATTCTCTAAAAGTTCGGCCTTTATCTGCCCAGGTTTTTTGTCTATCTTGGGTAGCTTTTAAATTTTGATTTATTTTTACCATATTCTCTTCCATTTCATGGAGCAGATCTGGCCCAACCACTGCGTGATCTATTGGGTTATCCCAACTCATAGGAGTGTTGCACCTTCTACCATATAGGGCTTCAAAAGGACTCATATTTAAATATTCTTGATATCTATGGTTGAAAGAAAACTCCACCAAATGCAAGTAGTCTTCCCATTTTGATGGCTTATACATCACATAGATCCTTAGCATATCTTCTATTACCTGATTTACCCTCTCTATTTTCCCATCTGTATCAGGGTGATATATTGTGATAAAGTTCAAACTTGTCTCAATTCCTTTGAATAATCCCTTTCAAAAATTTGAAGTGAACTTGGGATATCTATCAGACATAATTGCCTTAGGAATATCGCGCAATTTAGAAATTTCTCACATGTATATCTCAACAATGTTGGCTACCTTGTGTGTTGAATTCACTGGAATAAAATGGGCAGTTTAGTAAGCTTGTCCACCACCACCATAATAGAATCATGCTGTTTGGTGACCTGGGAAACTTAGTTATAAAATCCATCGTTATAAATTCCCACTTTCACTCAGGGATGTGAAAAGGATATCAAAAACCAACTAGATGTTTGTGCTCAGTATTGACCTTCTGACATTCAAGACATCTAGCAATAAAATCAACAACTTCCTTTTGCATGCCTAGCCAAAAGTATTGCTTCTTGATTGCGACAATTGTCTTTTGGTAACCTAGATGTCCAACATAAGGAACCTCATGCATCTATGAAAATATCAGGCTTTTCAACTTCTAATCATTTAGCACATAGACTTTGCACAGATACATGAGGATCCCATCCTCTCTCAACTCATAACCTTCAAATTTTTGTTGTGACCTACCTTGTTGTAAGTTCGTCTTTATGTCCACATAACGTGGATCTAATTTGGAAACTTCTAATATTCTGGTGCACAAATTTTTCTGGTACATGCTAATGGTTGTAGCATGAATCTCATGCACCCTCCTACTGAGTGTGCCAACCACCTTATTCTCTTTTACTTTGATATGATTTATGTCGAAGTCATAATCATTGAGAAACTCTAACCACTTGCTTTGTCTAACATTTAAAATTGGTTGTCCAAACAAATATTTTAGACCGAAATGATATGTTCTTAGCCTAAATCATTTACCCATGAGATAATGCCGCCACACTGATCCAGGTGGATATTGGTGGCCACTCACCTATTCCAAATTCCAACTGGCTCATCTTCACAGTTTTGAGTTCAACACATTTCTTTGTAATGGGGATATTTCTTTGTAATTGCGGATTCTTCACTTACAGGGCTATCATGAATCCCTACATAACATCCAGGTATACATTCATGGCCTCCCACCTATTCCAACTACCTTATTTTGGAATTTTTCATGTCAGTACATCTTTTTGTACTTCCAGGGTCATTTTGGGGCTCTAAACAGTGTTTTCTTGGCTTTCCTTAGTCAAACTATAGACATAGTCTGATTTTGACGACGTAATTCATAGTTCTTGAAAATACCTTTCCAACAGGCTATCATGTGCCTAAAATAGAGATCGTATGCAAAAGTTACAACCCCGAGAAGTTAATGTACTAACTTACCCCAATGGGGCCACATGAATTTTGGCGTTTCAACTCCTTGGGTTAGGTTTTTTGGATGTATAAGGTTTTAGAATTCATGTTTATCATAAAAAGGCCTTCATAGCCTCATTGTAGTCATCTTCTTGCGAATGAGTGTAGTCGTCACATCTCTTCTCAGAGATAAAGCTACCACCATTCTAGCGAGTCTTCCACTCGGTATTTGTTTTACAGTCTCTATATATTTCTTTCATTAATAGAAATCATGTATTGTTGTATTTCTTTGGTTTTGGCAATTTTTATGTGTATTTCATTGTAATATCTCGTCTTTCATTTTGTTAAGAAAATAATCCGGACCAGTGGTATCAGAGCAGGTTGCTCCTGATTGTTTTTCAATGCATGTCCCCGATGAGGTTCGAGTACAACAAGTTGGGTCTCAAGCTTGTCTCTCTTGAGGAAAATTGATCTTGCATGCCCAAGAAACCCTCTATGGTGGCAAAAAAGAAAACTGAAGGAGAAAAAGATTCTATTAACATGTTTCTTGAGAAAGCACTCGCACGATAGAGGGACAAAATGATGGAGAATTTTGCCCACATCATTCAACGCCTTCCATTAGAAACATGAGCATTTTCATCAAATGACCAATTTGGAGGAACCTCTCCCTTCAAGGTACAATTTAATTTTGATATTCCCACATTTGAAGGTCAAATAGATGTGAATGTCTTATAAAAATGGTTGAATCTGCTAGAAGGTTATTTCTCTGTTCACAATTTTTTTGACAGGGAAAAGATCACCTTCGCACTCTTCAAGGCTCTCCCCCATGTCAAACATTGGTGGGGAACTTACTGGGAGCAAACTTCTACAGAGGAATTTGGAATATATGGGGTTGAGCCCACTTGGAATTTTTTTGTGGATGTGGTCAAGGAACAATACTACCCTATTGATAAATATGAAGACTAGTACATGAGATGGACCACACTGCAGCAGGAGAAGAGCCAAATAGTGTTGTATTTCACAAATGCTTTCCATACCTTGCGCACCAAGATACGTATCAAATACTTCGAGTGATATATGGTTCTGAAATACCATGGAGCTATGCATAGGTACTTCCAAACTGAAATGGATTTCCTAAACATCTCATCATTGGGAGTTGCCTATCGATATGTTGTTGAAATCTAGTAGAAATTTAGGCACTAGAAAAAATGGGAGTTTGGGTCTACAAATCCACAACATGGTAAAGATGTCCCTAACCAAAAACCTTCCGACAACTAGTCCAAGACACAGGAAAAGAAGGGGAAAGGAAAGAAAAATAATGACACTAGGAAGTGGTGTGACTTCCACAAAATCCCCTAGCACAACACCGATGAATGTCTCTCAAAACAACCATTGGTGGTCGAGGTCAAAGACAAGGAGCCGAACCTTGATTTAGAATCTAATCCAGAAAATATTGAAAACAGAAAGATCATCGACACAGACCCTACTGCTACTATCGTGACCGCAACAATTCAACTAGAAGAACCAATAGATCCTAAAGAGGGGGAGTGCCTCTTCCATTCACAGATGTGGGTGAAGGGGACCCCATTGTATTTCATTGTTGATAGCGGTATCCAGAAGATCCTCATCTCAATTGAGGTTGTCAAACAGTAGGGGTTGTTGACAATACCACACCTGCAGTCATACAACATCGGGTGGCTTCACCAGGGACAAGATCTTTGTGTCAGCTAGCAGTGTCGCATGTCCTATGGCATCCATCCCTTCAAGGATGAGTTAGTGTGAGATGTTTCCCCTCTTGATGTTTGTGATGTTTTTTTGGGCCAATCATATATGTGCAAACGTCGTGTTGTTTATGATTTTCGACCCCGTAATGGAATTATTACTCTAGGGGGTCATCTCTACAGGATACTAAAGGTAGTTTTGATTATTGTTCCACCAAAACAGTGCTGCAAGGTAATATCTCATACTGGAAAATTCATCCTCTTCACAGTCTGTTCAAGGGATGCATAGAAGGCCAATACAACCACTACAACATCATCATATTCTATCTAGTAGAAGAAGATTGTAGAAGAGAAAGAATGTATTGTTTCTTCACCTACAATGGTGCCTACACAATGCCCCGTCAAGCCCATAGACAACAGGTTGGTGGAACAGATTCAACCCTGCCAACAATAGATTCGTGACAACCTTCCACAGACCAAACAACACAACTTCTCCAACAAGGCATGCAACTCACCAAGATTCAGATTTAGAAAACTCTTTCCCCTCTTCCCCGGGCACTCAATGGAATGGATTCCATTTCTTCCTAAGGGGGGAGGATTGATCCAGGTGGATATTGGTGGTCACCCACATGTTCCAAATTCCAACTGACTCATCTTGAAAGTTTTCAATTCAACATGTTTCTATGTAATGGGGGCATTTATTTGTAATTGTAGGTTCTACACTTACGGGGCTATCCTCAATCCCTACATAACATCCAGGTGGATATTGGTGGCCGCCCACCTATTCCAACTGGCTTATTTTGGAAGTTTTCATGTCAGTACATACTTCTATACTTCTAGGTAATTTTTGGAAGCCCCTCTATGCTTGAAGTCAAATTTTGATGACATAATGCATATTTCTCAAAAATACCTTTCCAACGGGCTATCACACGCCTAAAACGAAGATCGTATGAAAAAGTTACGACCCTGGGAAGTTAATATACTAACTTACCCCAACGGGGCCCACATGACTTTTGGTGTTTCATATCCTAGGGTTAGGTTTTTGGATTTCTAGGGTTTTGGCATTCATTTTTATCATAGAAAGGACTTCAAAGCCTCATTGTAATAATCTTCTTGCGAATGAGCATAGCCGTCAAATCTCTTCTCAGAGATAAAGTTGCCACCATTCTAGCGAGTCTTGCACTCTGTATTTTTTTTACAGACTCTGTACATTTCTTTCATTAATAGAAATCATGTATTATTGTATTTCTTTGGTTCTGAAAATTTTTATGTGTATTTCATTGTAATATCTTTGCTTTTGTTTCATTCCGAAAATAATTTGGATCACACACCTTCAATGCATGCACTATAGCTTCCAATTCTAAATGATGAGTAGCATAGATCCTTTCATGCTCTTTCAACTTCCTTGATTCGTAGCATACCACATGTCCATTATGACTTAGGACTCTATAGATTCCTTCCTTGCATGCATTTGTACACATAAATAAGTCTACATCAGGATCAACAATTCGCAAAATTGGCACACTTGTCAACAAACTCTTCAAGCGTTGAAAACTCCTTGCACAATCCAGAGACCACTCAAATTGCACACCTTTATTTTACACAGATGTGATTGGATGCACAATATTTGAGAATCCTTCAATAAACCATCTATAGTAATGTGATAGTCCCATAAATGGTCTCACTTTTGCGACATTTCTTGGTGTTGGCCATTCCTCAATGGATTTTATCTTTGTTGGGTCCACAACTATTCCTTCTTCTGAAATGATATGTCTCTGGTAAAATGAACACTTGCTCATCTTTGCATAAATTTGATGCTCCCTCAACACCTTCAAAATTGTCTTCAAGTATTGCTCATGTTCTTCTTCAGATTTAGAGTAAATAAGTATGTCATCCAAAAATACATGACAAACTTATCTAAATAACTTATGAAAACTCCATTCATTAAACACATGAAGACAACTGGTGCATTTGAAAACCCAAATGCCACCACTATAAACTCGTAATGATCATACCTTGTTATGAAGGCATTCTTGCTAATGTATTCTTCTTTTATTCTCACTTTGTGATATCCAGATATGATATCAATCTTGGAAAATATCCATGTGCCCCTTAGCTAATGAAACAAGTCATCTATCCTTGGAAAAGTATACTCATTCTTCATTGTTACCTTGTTCAACTGTCTGAAATTGATACAAAGTCTCAACGTACCATCCTTCTTCTTCACAAATAAAACTAGAACACCTCAACGGGACACACGTGGGTGTGTATACCCCTTCTTCATAATCTCTTCAAGTTGCATCTGCAACTCCTTATATTCTGACATACTAATCCTACAAGGAGTCATGGATACAAGAGTTTCTCTTGGAATTAGATTTATATAGAAGTTGATATCTCTTTTCCATGGCAACCCTGATATTTCTTTAAATACATCCTTGAATTCCTTTAGTACTACAAAATCTTCAACACTTGGCACTTTATCCACTGGTGAATCCTCCATGTGTGCTTCAAATACTTGACATCCTTTCTTGTATATTTTCTTCACTTGCGAGGATGAAATTTCTCTGATAGTCACAGCTCTTGGAATGCCTTGAATCATTCTCAAATTTCCTTGCTCATTCAGGCAAGTAAATCCCTTATAATAAAATTCTAGAACAACATGATGCTCATCCAACCAATCCATACCAATCAGGTAATCATACGAACCCAAAGGTATGATATTCAAATCATCTTTTATGGTCATTCCATTCATCTCCATTGGACATTCCTTAACCATCTCAATAATTTTCCTTTTTTCCCCTGTAGCTAACTGCACCAACCAAGGTTTTCCAAGTTTTCTTCTCGAAAATTGGAATATTTCCATCATTTTAGGATCTATATAACTATGACTATCTCCCGAGTCAATTAAAACAACAATGGGTTGGTCATTAATATTACTGTCCACCTCGATCATGCGTGACTAAAAATAATCTTGCTTGTTGTTCAGGTCCATGTAAATTCTAGGTACACTTCTACCCATGTCTTCAATTGTCGCAAATTGTCGTAAACTTTGCACAATCCTCACTTTTTCACCTCTTTGAGGGAAAACTCTAAACATGTTATTTCTGTCACAACCCCAACACTTCATTGGTTGCTGCCTTGGCCTGGTTTCCATTGCCTCGTTCATTCTGGGATCCTTGGAAATTCGTTTTCCTTGCGCAATATTTCTGAAAAATAGTGGCTTAGTCCCCTTCTTTCTTTGTTCCACCTTTCTTTTCATATTGTCTTCCCAAGCCTTTTGGAAAGTCGGTCTTCCCCTTTGTTGATCATAGAGACATTTATCTGTCCTTATAGTTTATTTCAATGTCTTGGGATCATCATATTGTATCTTATCACTAATAAATGATGGAAACCCACTTATGTACCTTTGAATCTTCACTGGTTCATTCTTGATAAAAGGAACATATTTCAGCAGCTCTAAAAATATCCTTTCATACTCATCTATGTTCATGCTTCCAAGCTTGATTGTTATGATCCAAATACTCAGAATATCATAAAATAATATAAGAACACACCATGTACAGAATGTCAACATGGATCACAACTCCAATATAGATAAGTTAAACAATAACTCCTTAAATAATATGGGAACCCCCTCCAAATAACCAAATACCTTTCATACTTTACAATTCACCTCCATAATGAATACATGATCTCTTATATATAGTTATTCACACTTGCACATGAGGCCCCTTATGACTAGTCTGACCCTATAACATATGTATTTACACATTAGATTTACATTTAAGTCCATATATGCCCCCCTTGGGGTCATATCATATACATTTCTCCATATATATGCCCCCCTTGGGCCATAACATAGTACCCTCATGTTGGATTACTGAGAGCGGGGGTGAATCAATAATAGAGCAATTATAATCCTTTTTAAACCAAATAATCCAAGTGTTATATCAATGTATAATTATCATCCAATAATGAGCAATGAACAAATGAACAATCATACACATACACAGTACACCAGTGTTTTACGTGGAAACCCAAAGTGAGAGAAAACCACATAATCATTTTTCTTATATGTCTTGAAGAATTACATTCATTGGAAGCACCAACTTCCTTTGTTTTCTAGCTACAAATGGAAGGAGGCTCCAACCCCTTAGTTTCTTAGGCTACAACCTGAGGGAATCTGCAACTCCCCAATTCTCTAGCTACAACTAGAAGGAGTCTACAATCCCCTATGTTCTCCAGCTACAACCGGAAGGTGGCTACAACCACCTGTCCTTGCCCCGTCCAACCACCCTGAAGCATAAGTAGAATGATGGAACCACTGTCACACTATAACTGTAAGATATACTGTTGTAAACCTGTACCAATAAAATTGAACCATGCATCAACTTGTACCTCAACCTGTAATCAACCTGTACCATAAATAAGTGCATCAACCATGCACCAACCTGTAATCAACCTGTACCATAAACAAGTGAAAACAACCATGTACCAAGTATGTACCAATCGTGTCTCAACTACTCATCAAATATGACTCATCAATATGTACCAACATCATCAACT
>CBVK0101893693.1:0-27118 GCA_900067695.1 Picea abies
TAAGCCCATAATAAAATCCATAGAGATATCCCACCAAATAGCAGGTGGAATCGAAAGCGGTTGTAGTGTGCTAGGATATTTGACTATTTCTCCCTTGTTGCATTGACAAACATCACATTCTACCACAAAATTGCAAACGTCCTATTTCATACCATCATAGAAAAAAAGAACGTTTGACCCCATCATAGGTTTTGGTAAACCTTGGGTGCCCAACCGTGGGTGTAGCATGAAGCTCAGAAAGTACCGTGGATTTAAGTTGGGAATGTTTACTTAAATACAAATGGCCTTTGTATCGAAGCTCATCATTGTGCCAAGAGTATCCTTGGGAAACTGGAGAATTAGCCTGCAATTGTTATGTCAGATGCAAAATTTTGGGATCATGTAGCCATTCCTGGCGAACAACTTGGAGCCAATTTGATATGATGAAGGAGAGGGAAAAAAGGGACTGTTCATCTTCATATTTTCTGGAAAGTGCATCAACAACCACATTGTCTTTTCCTTTCTTGTAAACGATCTCATAATCTTATACAAAGAGCTTTGTCACCCATTTTTTTTTCTCCAGGGAGGAAAGGCGTTGTTCTAGAAAATACTTGAGGCTTTGATGATTTGTCTTAATTTGGAAGCTCTAGCCAAATAGATAAGGATGCCAAAGATCCACCTCATGCAGAATAGCCAAAATTTCCTTTTCATAGATTGATTTGCCCAAATGTCACTCTGATAGTTGTTTGTTGGTAAATGCCAAAGGCCAACCCTCTTGCATAAGGATTGCTCCGATTCCTCTCCCAGAAGCATCACATTCCAGGACAAAGGTCTTTGTGAAATCAGGAAGGGCCAGGACTGGAGTGGTGCACATGGCCACCTTCAAGGTTTGAAAGGCCTGAGCAGCTGTTGGAGTCCATGTGAAAGAATTCTTTTTAAGGAGAGCAGTGAGAGGTGCCACAATATTTCCATAATTCTTAACAAACTTGCAATAATAAGTTGTTAAACCCAAAAATCCACGCAAGATTTTGAGAGTCTTTGGGCAAGACTAATCCTGCATAGCTTCAATCTTTTTAGGAACCACCTTGACACCAACCTTGCCAACAAGATGACCCAAGTACTCGATTTCCAAGGCACCAAAAGAACATTTAGATTGTTTGAGGAAAAGTTGGTGTTGAGAGAGTAGATGTAGAACTCAATCCACATGAGCAAGATGGGTTTTCCAGGTTTTACTATATATGAGGATATCATGAAAGAAAAATAAGACAAAATGATGGAGAAAAGGATGGATGACATGATTCATGAGGCTTTGGAAAGCGGAGGGAGAATTACATAAGCCAAAGGGCATGACCAAAAAATCATAGTTGCCCTCATGAGTTTGAAATGCAATCTTAGGAATGTCTGTCTATTTCATACGTATCTAGTGGTAGCCATAACAAAGATCGAGTTTAGTAAAGAACTGGACACCACTCAATTCATCCAAGAGGTCATCAATGACACGAATGGGAAATTTGTCTTTAATGGTGAGTTTGTCGAGGGCACAAAAGTCAGGACACATGCACCAAGAACCTTCTTTCTTAAGGACCATGACCACAGGAGAAGAGTAGGGCCTCGTACTAGGATGAATAACACATACTTTGAGCCTTTATTGAACAATTTTCTCAATTTCATTTTTTTGGGAAAAGGGATGACGATAGGGACGGATATTGGGAGGAAGGATGCTAGGGACAAGGGGAATTGAATGATCATGAACACCAAAGGAAGGAGGGAGTCATTGGGGAGTGGAAAAAACAACTTGATGTTTGTAGAGGATGGATTGGAGGTCATGCGGTACAAAGGGTGTCTTAGTGGCTTGGATGGCATGGAGTTGTGCAATAATGCCAAAATGACCTTTTTTGAGAATCTTTTCCATGCGATGGGAACTGATGATATTCAGAGAACCGACGGTGATGCCTTGGAACTAATATTGTTGGCTCTCATGGTGGAATTGCATGGTTAATTCCTTAAAATCCATGAGAATGGGACCCAAAATCCTTAGCCATTCTACACCCAACACAATGTCACAACTGCCCATGTCGATAGAAAACATATGAGATTTCATGTGTTACTGACCAATTTAAATACACACATTTTTACAACACCCTCCACATTTCATGGACCCTCCATTGGCAATCATGATTTGAAAATTATCGATGACACAGGTATAACAATTAATTTCTTTGGAAATGCAACGATGAGAAATTATGGGTGCTTCCACTATCCACAAGAATGATGACCTTCCAATTCTTAATGTAACCAATTAGCTTGAGGGTTTGGGGAGCAGAGAATCCAATGAGAGCATTCAAGGAAATGACCGGTTCAACTTTGGGAGGGTCGGAGGGAGGGGTCATGTCAGTGGGTTTAGTTGACATAGCCAGAAGGGGAGGCTCAACATCGTCTTTCGAAACATCCTCTAAGATGGCCATAAAAAGATTTTGTTCCTTACACTTGTGCCTAGGAAAATATTTGTCATCACAATTATAACAAAGGCCTTTGAGTTGGTGTTCAACCATTTATGCCCTGGTCAATTTCTGGATCTTTAGTGGAGTAGAAGGAGGAGTGGGAGTGACTGGTTTAGTGCGATGAATAAAGGAGGGTTTTCGGGTTTGAGAAGAGAAAAATTGTTGTGCTTCCTTATCTCTTTTAGTATCTTCCACCCATCTCCGAGGCCTAGCCATGAGGATATGGGCACAAATCTCATCCTTGAGGCCACTGATAAAATATTCTTAGAAAAAATCATCAGACATGCCCTCAGTATGGAAATCCAATCGTTCAAAAGCAACTATAAAGTCTTCCACTGTGCCAGATTGTTTCAACTTTTTCAAACAACCTAAATGTTGGTGTCAGTGTCAAAGCGTTCATAAAGCTTTGCCAAAAAATGTGTCCAAGCCACATACCCTTGGTGAAATTTTTTTCTCCATTGCCACGGTTGCCAAGGTTCTTGATCTAGATGGAGAACACCATACCGGAGTTTGTCCAACTCATCTGTAATGCCCTACAAAGAGAAATAATGTTCCATTTGAGTTACGCAACGAATGGGATCCGAGCCATCAAATTTGGTCACATCCACACGCAGAAGGCATAGGTCACGCTAAAAGTGATGGGGCTAAAAATTATGGGAATGAGAGGAAGTTTTACCTTCTGGTTGAAAAGGTGGGTCAGATGGGTCAGAGGAGAGAAGATCTGCAAGGATATGCAGCTTGGCGTAAATCATCGTAGTGAAGGAGGCAAGTTGGGTATTGAAGGAGGAAAGTTGGGTAGTGAGGTCTCATTTGATGTCCTCCATTTTGGTGTCGATGGAGGAATGCATGTTTTTATTGATGGTGACAACATTGTCCCTGAGTTGTCTCACTTCTTGTTGGTTCTCTGTGAAATTAGAGTGCAAGGGATTGAAGTGAGCTTCCAAGTCTTGGCTATGGATGTGGGCCATGTTGAAGAGGAAAAACGAAGTGCAAGGGATTGAAGTGAGCTTCCAAGTCTTGGCTATGGATGTGGGCCATGTTGAAGAGGAAAAACGATAAGGGGCGGGTGGTACCACGCATAAAATGGGTTATTGGTGAAGTGTATCATGACGATTAGGGCGACGAGGGGAATATAATGTGGTAAGGCCCAAATAAGGGTGTTGGAAAGGGCTTAGGTCCACAAGAAATTTTTTTTGTTGAAAAATGATAGGTATGATTGTGATAAGGGCGAAGAGAGGAATCCAATGGGATAGATCTCGAATAATGGTGCCAACAGGATCCAAGATCTTTTTTTGAGTTATACTCCGATCTGAAGAATACTACAGTGACTAAATGCCCAAATTCTTAACAGGAAGAAATGTGTAGTAATTTCGCAATCCGAATGTAGGAGACACAATTGCACGACAATAGATCTTGTCTGTTTTGTTTTTTTTGGTTTCTGTCCCAAGGGTTAGGGTATTCAAGGGTTCTACAGACAAGGTTTTTCCCTGTGCTATAGCTCTCTGATATACGTACAGGGTCCAACAATAGTACTCGGACCAATATGTCAGTGTACCAAATAAGGAAGCTAGACCATGCCCTTAGCTGTACTACCCGACTACCTAGGTTCTAGAGAGTATCTTCCCAAGTTCTATTCTCGGTGGCACTATAGAAGTTAGGAGGCTGATCGATTTATCTATGGAGGGCTTAAGGAGATCTAGGTTGATCCGTATACAGGTGCTATTTGATGCGATACCACTCGAAGGGGTACCAACATGGGTTACAAGGGTGACCAACATATGTGCACTTAGGTACCACTTGTATTTCTTGCGTGTATGAATCCCCAACTGTGGGTTTATGCGCGTAACGAAAGATCTTTGTAGCTTTAAGATGCCAAAATACATATCTACCCTGAAAAAAATTTAACCCATAATTTTCTATCGAGGAAGGTGCTATGATACCACTTGTAGTATTCCAGATATAAAATAGTATGCATAACATAAATAATTAGCTAGAAATGGCAGATAAACAATGATATAACCATAAAAATACCACAACCAAAATAACACCAGAAAGAGAAATTTGATTACTGAGAGCAATGTTCATTTGCCTCTTCAAGGGTGCAACCTCCAGTAGAGAAAATCTCTATAATAATAATATCCAAGACAAAGCTTCTCATGCCCTCTACTCCTATTTATACTAAATATGTCTATCCAAAAGAACAATCTAGAGGAAGATCATTCTAGAAGCATAAGCTTCTATTAGGTCTTCTTACATTTGACTTATTCTTCCGTATTGCTTGGGCTTATTAATATTGGCCTTTATTACATGGAAATATATTATTCTACCTACATGAGGGGTTAGGTCCCTAACACATCCATATCCTAAATGAAGTTGACTTGGTATCATACAAGCATGGCCCCACTGCTAGCGAGCATCCATAGCCTCGATGGGTTTACTTGTACTTCCCACATTGAGAATAATAGTTTCTACTTCCTAATGATTTTTCTCTAGCATTCACCCTGTTAGATATGTAGTTTATGTATTGCTTTTGCAATATGGGTGAGTAGGAAGTGGGGTGATATGAGAGTTATGTTTATATGCTACTCTTAGGTATTGGTTTATCCTCATGGGTCCACCCACATAAGTTACAAATGCATTTGGATTTTAGGGATATCAACGGTAGTGTCACTGGAATTATGCAGAAGACATCCAAAGCTAGGACCCCTCTTGAATTTGTGTCTAAAATTGGCATAGTATGAGAGTGATCACATAGTTAATGATAAATGTTATCAATTTCCAAAACGTTTTAAGCTTTACTCATTTGAACTTTCTCTTTGGAACAGGTAAACAAGTCACTTCTTTCAGTACAACCATCAATCATCTAAATAAGCACTGATCACAAGGTAATATGATTGCTTCAACATGAAAATGAACTTTCACAGGGAAACACATTAACTTTCTTAAATAGTCTTGGGTTTCTATCATGGAAGTGACTGATTGATCAATGATAATGAGTAGAGAGTTATTCTGAACTAAAAAAGGACAGAAGAAAAGTTCAAACAAAAGCAAGAAAGACAAAATAAGGAAAAGATTGATTGAAACATAAACTGCAAAATAAGAAAAGGAAGATTCATAACACCTATTATGTACAAACTGTATCACCAAAGGTGATTAGGAGAAGTATATTTTAAGGATTCGACCATTGACAGAGAGCTCCTCCAAGTCTCCCTCCAATGTTCTTAGTTTGAAGGCTCAAGGCCCAATTTTATGATGAATTAGACATGGGCCCAACCACAACTTTTTGAATTTCGTATGTTTTCCTTTAAGCTCATTTGCTTTACCCCATTTAAGAACAAGGGCTCCCTCTTGAAAATATTTGTTGCCCATAGATAACTTATCAAACTATTTTTTTATTACTTCTTGATGTTGTATTAAGTTCATTTTTCCTTTTTCTCTTTCTTCTTCTAGTTTAAATAACAAGTTCAGTCTTTCTTGCATTATTGGGCATACTTCATCTTGAATAGATTGAGCAAGTTGCATTGAGGGAAGAAATGTATGGGTAGGAAAAGTTGCTTCTTGACCGTAGACTAGAAAGAAGGGATAATTACTGATAGAAGACATGAGTGTTACTTTGTTATCCCATAAGGTATTCAAGAGGGCCAAATGCCAGTTTCTTTGATGGTCATTGACAGTTCTTTTGAGGATTTTGATCAGTTTTTTATCGGTTGAATCAACTAGCCCATTCCCTTGTGCATAATAGTTTTTTGCATATTTAACTTTAATGTTTCGTTCAAGAGCATATTCAGTTAATTTTAGAGAAGAAAAGTGCTTGGAATTATAAAAAATTGAAGACTTCGGGACTCCAAATCTACTGATAATATAAGATTCAAGGAACGATGTCACCTAATTTTTGTTGACTGTCTTCAAAGGAATTGATTCAGTCCATCTGGTGAAATAATCTGTAGCTGTCAAGATTTATTTATGCAATTGAGAGGAGTTAGGATTAATATCTCCAATCACATCCAAACCCCATTGTTGAAAAGGCTGTTCTATAATAACCGGTTGCAGGGGAAATACAACTTTATTTTCCTTCCCAGTTGACCTTTGACATTCTTGAAACTTTCTTGCATAAACATGAGAGACCTTGAACAGGGTAGGCCAATAAAAACCAGATCCGAGGACCTTGTGGGCAGTAGTGTCAGCTCTAAAATGTCCACCAGCTGGGCCATCATGAAGTTCAGATAAGACCTTGTTTGTATCTTTCTTTTCAAGGCATCTCAGGAAAACACCATCATAATTCCTTCTACATAATATCTGTTGAATGAGTTGATATTGGGATGATTTGAGTATGCGAGATGTCTTCTTCTTTGGTTCCAGATAATATGGAGCTGACCCATGGGTTAAATGGTATTTCATTTCATAATACCATTGGTTATAATTAACAGGAATGTAGTAAATTTCTCTTTCGAAAAGGATTTGATCTTGATACAATGCATCTTCTTGTGCTTCCCCGCTTACTGATTCAACAACTAGTTTACATAATCCTTGTCCTTTGACAATTTTAATAGGTTTGATCTCGAGGTTGTACTCTTGTAAGGTTGTTATCCAATCGACCCTTTTCTCTCCCATATCTTTCCGCACTAAGATATTTCTTACAAGAAGAGAATGAACAATTACCTTGGTCTTTGATTTAATCAAGTAAGGCCTGAAATGTTTTATGACTTTGAATACAACATAGGCCTATTCGTTCACTTCTAGAAAATTCAATTCTTCTCCTTGTAAACTTGAACTCATAAACGCTATAGGGAATGCATCTCTTTCATGATTTTTCTGGGTTAGAACAATTGCAAATGAAATGTTTGAAGCAAAAGTGTAGAGAATAAACCCTTGAGTGAAATCTGGGCTCAATAGTGTAGGAACTTGTGATATTTCTATTTTGATTATGTCAAAAGACTCCTTTTCTTTAGGTCCCCATTTGACTTTTGCATTATTTTTAATCATGTCTTGAAGAGGTTTCACTATATTAGAAAATCTAGGGAGGAACTTCTTACAAAATTTATCTTCCCTAGGAAGGACCGCATATCTTTTTTGTTATGGGGAGGAGGAATTTTAGCAATAGCTTCAATTATTTCAGGTTCGATTTTCATGCCATGTTTGGAAACGATGAACCCTAAAATTTTTCCTTCATCAACCGCAAAAAACATATTTTTTTGGATTGAGGGATATACCATACCACTTGCATCTGTTGACTACCCTTCTTAAATGGGATTTATGGTCTTTTTTGTCTTTGGATAATATAGTAACATCATCCAAAAACACCACAACACAATCCTCAATTAGGCCTCTGAAAGCGATGTCCATTGCTCTTTGGAAGGTTTCTCCAGTGTTGATTAGACCTAATGACATTTTCTTGTAAGCATAGGTTCCCCATTTGGTTCGGAAAGAAATTTTCAATTGGTCATCATGAACAACTAGAACTTGGTTATAACCATACAAGCCATCGAATAAAGAGAGCATTTCTGAACCAGATACACATTGCAGTATTTGCTCCATAGGATGCACTATATAGTTATCTTTCTTAGAGGCTTTGTTCAAGTTCCTGAAATCAATGCAAAGCCTTATATCTCCATTATTTTTCCTTATTGGTACAAGTTTATCAATCCACTGAGTATTTCTGAATGAGAATATAATCTTAGCATCCAACAACTTGTTCAACTCTGCTTTGACTTGTGGCTCAAGACTGGGATGCATCTTCCTTAGCTTTTGTTGAAAAGGTTTTGTTTGAGGTTTCATTGGAATGACGTGTTGTATGATTTTAGTGTCATAAGTCTCGAGGTATTCATATGTTCATGCAAATATATATTTTTACTGCTTGAATAGTTTGATGTAAGATTTTCTTTCATTAGGAGAACAATTCTTTCCTAGATTGATATTTTGATGTGTGGTACTTGTTCCTAGATTTACCACTTCAAACTACATTGATGAGCTATTGGTTTTGAAATTTGTTTCCTTTTTGAACTTATCTCGGAGATCATAAAGCTTCTCCAGTCTCACTACATCCTTGGGGATATTATTGGTTGGACCAGGTTGATTTATTTGTTGAGTTTGATCAGTAGAATCAAAGTTCAACATTTGATCATGTTGAACTTCATCTATAATAGAGTCTTTGAACATGTATTTGAGGTGTAGGAAGTTAATAATCTATTGGTTGTTACACGTCAAAATTGCTCAGCTGGATAAGTGTCGCATTGTCCCTATCAATCGTCGTAAGTGTCGCATCTTCCCTACAACTTTCGCAAGTGTCGCAAGTTGGTCACTAGTGTCGCAAACGATGTTCAGACATGATGCTATGATCACGACACTAAGGAGGCACTTATAACATCTCACATGACTGATTTGAAGGAGGAGAACTAGTTTACTAGAATCAAATAGCTCTTGACACCTGAAAGAGACCCTGAAACAAAGGTTTGGAGAGGGAACGCTCCCCTACTTCAGCTGCAGAAGCACTGGCGCTCCCCTATCATGCTCCAGAGAGCGTTATAACACCCCTCAGCCCCTTTTGGAGGAGCGCTGCTCATCTTGAGAGCGCTGGCACTTCCCCAAGGCTTACCAAGGAGCGCTACAACGCTTCGATGCCCTTTTTGAGGGAGCGCTCCCTATTCTGGGTCAGTTGTTAGCCCGTTGAGGAGAATAAGGGGAGGATCATTCGAGATTAGGAGGCAGTTGTGCTTGAATTCTTGGTTTCATCAAAAGATCCCTGATCTAAGGAGAAGGTTCCCAACTGGTTCTAAACATAAATCAATATGTTAGGCCCCTCCCAACCTATATAAACAGGCTCTATGATGGTGGAAGGGAGACGGAGAATTGAACATATGAAACTTATGATCTTGGAGGAAACTTACAGTCATCCAAAGGAGAGTGATCAGTGAAGCTGCTGTTATCCAGGTTGTCGATCTCTCAGGCAAGGGTTAGATGAAGGGGACTTGACGAAGATGTCACATTCGCATCTACGATTGTAAGCACGACTGTCGTTATTCTCATTAATATGACACACTTGGCCTGTTTCTTTCTAGTTTGTGTCTGATGTTACATGAACTTGTCATTTATTGATAGATCTGTTTTCAAGCTAATGTCAATAGAGTAGGAAGTGGTCGTATCTTGTTTTGTCCATAGAACTCATTGAGGAGCAAAGGATTGGAGCGCAACTTGGAGCGTGCAGGGACAAACGTCGATTAAAAGGTACTTCTGTTATCCTTCCTTCACATGCATTAGTTTAGATAGATTTGAAAGGAAGTTAGTGTCCACGTTAAGCATTTTTTTGTCTATGGTTAAGGTCAAGCCTTAGAGGTGATCTACCTGTCCGCAGGGAGATTTTCCTACAACATTGGTCATCATCGAAGACTCTCTATCTAGTTATGTTGTCAGGGATTGATAGCATGTACAAAATTTCAATAGAAAAAGTGTTAGGCATTAATCCTTTCGATGGTATTAATATAGGTGCAACATTAGCAAGTAAGTCAACATCACAATTTAGTGAATGAGGAATACAACTAAGATTAAATGCATCAAAAGACTTGATTAGTTCCCATACCTCTTGCTCATAATGTTTAAGATGACTTGAAAGAAAGTTTATGGTATTCCTTACTCGTTTTATAACAATTTTGGAATCGCCAAATACCTTAATTTTCTTTGCTTTCAAGTCTATTGCCTTTCTCAATCCTTGTAGTAGTGCTTCATATTCGAATGTATTGTTTGTGCATTGGAACTCGAGTTTGCATGCAAATAATTTTTTCTTTCATTTTGGATATTTGAGTATGCAACCAACACTTGCACCTTCTATATATTTGAATCCATAAAAAATAACGTCCACATATTACGATCCCCCTTTTTTGGTTCAATAGTTAATTTCAAATTTTCAATTTTTTTTTCGAATTGTTGGGGTTAGTAGAGTTAGGAAGGATCTCTAATATATCCTTGGAGATTGTGTTATACTGTACACTAGAAGTAATGTTAGTATTATCTACTATATCACATTTAGGCTCAACAATTTGAGTGCAATGAAGGATTTCAGATTGTGTGTCTGATTCTGCAAAAGGAGATATTTCATACGTGTAAATCCCAAAAAATGTGTCATATGAATAATTTCCCAAAATTGAATTATTAAACTTCACAGGTTCATTTGGGTCATTTAAATCAATAACCTCATGCTTCTTCTATATTTCTCTATCAATTCCAATCTAATTAAGTTTTTCCATTGAAAGGAAGCCATAAATGTGACCAATCAGTAGCAAAATATCCATTCAGCATAGTAGACCAATCTCTACTCAACAACATGCCATAATATTAGGTAGGTTTATCACAATAATGTTAGAGTTACTTCACACACACGTAGGATTTTTTTTTCCTAAGGTTTTTCATATGTTTGTTAGTCATTATTCAGTCTCCTATATTTTAGGAAGAATATTCCTCTAGGGAGAATATTCTCTTCAGTTTTCACTTTAGTTTGATCAGTTGAGTGGAGTCTAGATGCTACATTGGGATTATCACCATGTAGCATTGGGATCATCACCATATAATGCACATTTTCCTTGGGATCGTCACCAAACTAACACATTACTTATGATTCCCTAATCTCCTCCTTACTTCACTCTATTTCAATCAGTTAACTAAAGACTAATACACTATTTAACTTAGCTAGGTGGAAGTGCACTCCCGTAACTTCCCGAGAGACTAGACTAGGTGGCAGTTTACTCCCATAACTACTGGTGTGTGTCCATATCACTCTAGACCGCCACTATGGCACATTTTATTCTCCTCCAATGTGAATTGGTTGAGTTATATAGAGTATATCATGTGTAAATTATAATTCATTCATTTGGTTAATGAGAATTATTCCATTCTTTCTCTCTTGCTTCTCTTTTCTCATATTTTCTCTGCAACCATGTATGTCAATTACCAGCTAGATATATTCTATGCAGGTTCAACACATTTACATGGATTGGCCCCTCCATGAGAGAACCCTCATCTGACTCCTGAAAATAAATCATGTCAATAACATGTGATAGATACATGAAATACATCATGCATACACCTCAAAGAATTAGGCAAGGCTAGCTGATAAGCCACGGGTCCCTTTCTTTCCACAACCTCGAAAGGTCCCACATACCTAGGAGAGATTTTATGACCCTTCCTGTTGTAACCTAGGTCTTCACCTATACCTCTCCTCTCTCATTTCCCTATGCCTTCATCGAATGTTTCCTCTTTTGCTTAATAAAGTTGGTTTCTCATCTATTATCTGACCTAGGTTTCCTTATTGGATTGCTTGAATGATTCTTTGCACCATCTTTTTCATTTTCTTGAAAGATAAGTTCATGTTTTGGTTTGAGTTTGAATTATTTTTCATCATATTTACCACTAATGGAGCATGCAACAGGTCCACTAAGTTTTTGTGTGTGCACGAGACATCTAGGTCCAACAAATCCCTTGTATGCACAGTAAGAAACCATGAGGAAAACAACATCATTCAAAGAAGTCCATTTTAGGCTGGAAATACAAGCAAACAAATGGGTTCAATTTTCATCCATCAGATCAAGAAAATATTAAGTCACGATCGTCAGATCTCATTGGAGAGAGATCGACGGTGGGGAGTCATTGTGGGGATGAGGAAGCAAATTAAAGTTTATGCAAGTTGCGAGCCCACAATCTCTTAGGATCATTGATCTTTCTAGATCAACAAATGAACGGTGGATATCTATCCCATTACAAATGAGCATCTTCTCTTTACGGATATTGGGAAGGAAATTAAAGAGTGAGTGAGTTGAGTCTCTGCAATTACTCACGGTCATTGATCTTCAAGCAAGGGACAAATGTCATGCAATCTCATACTCTGGGAGGAAACAAACAAAATCTGAGTGAGTAAAGGACTCCTAAAGACCCGAAGTCCAGAAGTTCATCTAGATCATCCATCAATGAGGACATGCGGTGCCAGTTCTCTCACTTCACAGACTTATCACTCCATAAGGTTTTCATAGAGAAACACTAGAGAAAGAATTACCCGAAGTTCTAAAGTAAATCTCAGTCATCCAAATCAAGAGGCCACGTGTAGGAAGATATAACACTTCAAAAATACGACACTTCAGAGGATTGCGAGAGCAAGCAGAAGAAAAATCTCGAAGCCCGAACTCCCAAAGTAAATCTAGGTCGTCCAAAACAAGAGGACACGTGGAAGCATATCTAAAACTTTGGAGGATTGCGTGAGCAAGAAGAAGAAAACTCCTGAAGCCTGAACTCTCGAAGTGAATCTATGCTGTCCAAAAAAAGAGGACACATGGAGTAACATATCTCACTTCAGAGAATGACACTCCAGAGGATTGTAAGAACTATGCAATGAAAGGGATTGAAGCTCGAAATCCCGAAGTAATTGTGGAACGTTGATCTCAAATCAACAAGAACCGTTGATATTTGTAGCAGGTAAGAAAGGAATATCACCCAAAGGCCTGAATTCTCGAAGTCCCGAGAGCCTGCCACATCAATCGGGCCCATACTACTTCGAAATATTTCCAAGCACAACATTCATAAACTCCCGAAGCCCGAAGTCCTGGAGACACATGGAACTTATTCGCCTAAGACACATGGCACTCATTTTCCTCAGACACATCACACTCATATGTCAGGACACATGGCATTCATTTCAGGCCGCCACGTCACTTCGGGCCCATACTACTATGGGAGTTATACAAATTTTTCATCTAAATTGGAACCACTGCTAAATCAGATAGGGGAGTTCTAATATGGAAGATAGATAGAACTTTAGTAGGGGTGCTAAAGTAGCAGGGTCACCCAAATCACAAATTGTGACAAGATCGACGACCACACTTCATTGCAGCGATGGAAATTTCCCGAACGTTAACTTTCCATAGTGGTCCCTCAATTGAAACCATGATATAGCTTATGAGGCATGTGGCAGTTGGTGGTGGATTGTGGGGGTTAGAGCAGTGTGGATCCAAACCACCCTCGACAACTTCTGCAATCACATGCTTATATGACGTCAGGTCACCACGTCACTTAGGGAGTTTTCACACTGCACATCCAGTTGTCTACAACGCCCCCCAACAACATGCCTGCACACCATGATCAATGCATAAATCAACTCTGTCACTTCAAATCAGTTTCTTCCACAGTCTCAGTTTATTTCAATGCTCACATCCATGCAGTTTCGTCGTTAGTGTTAGTTTCAATTATTCAGTTCAAGACTCTGTTTAGTTTAAAGCATAATAAGTGGTCTTCTATGTGTGATAAGAACAACTCTTTTTGATTGATTCAAGTGTGAAGTCATTGTTTTACTCCAACAATGTTTTAATCAAGTTAATTAGTCATTCTACAATTGTTAATGTAGAGTTAAGTCTCAGTCCCAGATGGACGAGAGTCTCTGCAACTCTGATAAATATGCAGTTTCTGTATGTTTTGAGAGGGGAGTTTTTGGGAAAGGATAACAATACATCAGACTGGTTGGACCCATTATATGCATGGATTAAATCTCTCTACCTAGTGAATATACTCTTGATGACAGTGTTTCAACCAAATCTTCATGTGTTTTATCTTATCTTGAATGCAGTTTTTGATTTGTGCAAACTACATTTCATTTCCTTCGACTATTGTATAACTTGTCTTTATTGATATGCAACCTGTGAAAACTGCTAATTCTTAGTGAATATTTGTTTTTATCACAACCTGAGGGAGTATTTTTGTTTTTGATATATGTTTAATGTCTTGAAATAATATTTTAAAGTATTAAACTTCTTGCAACAGACTATTTATTGAGTGGTTTGTTGCTTCCCTTTGTTTTTATTATTTCACTTGTTTTTCATTTGTGTACCACCAGCCAAGGAGGACCCTCATACATATCATTTTTCCAACCCAAACTTGCCCTTGTCTTGGTAGAACCAACCCTCTAACTGACCAACAAAAATTAAAAATCAACTATTCTAAACTTGAGGTGGCCTAGCTTTGCCCTTTAGCAGTCAGGTGCAGACTTTAGGACCAATGTCTTCTGGTGTCATTGCCGGGGAACGAAGTAACGAGACATATTTCCCTTGGATAACGACAATGATTAGATCTGATATTTGATGGTGAACAAATACCAGACACATTTAAACTGCAGATCATTCAACTGGTGACTCCATGATTAACGAATCCAGTGCCGACTCCACAATTTTAAGAAGTCATATTTTCAGATGGAAGCCATCTTTGCTCGAAGGTTTTCTCCTTTTAATTTCTCTTTTGTTCCTATTTTTCCAAATATTGTTCCCACTATATATGAATGGGGTGATTACTTGCCTAGATTTAGAGAAAATAAATATGATAACCCTACAAATCATTTGCTTGATTTCCATGAAGTCATGCATAAGTTGGTTATACATCATGAGGATGTTTTAATGATGATGTTCATGTACTCATTAGAGGGAGAAGCTCGTGAGTGGTATCGATCCTTTCCCTCTTCTAGCATCTCCTCCCTAGAACAGTTCCATGCTACATTCAATGATCGTTGTAAAAGGTTTTTTCCAACTGATTTACTTTGTGAAAACTGTTGTGAAGAATTTCAATCTTATATTCAATAGTCCATTATTAGTTCTTCTAGTAGTATAGATGAAGGGGATGATAACGCTGAGGAAGAGAAAGAAGATTCATTATCATTTGTATCTTTTTCCAATGCTTTTATACAACATGACGACTGTCAACATTATTTTAAAACTGAAAATGATGATGAGAAGGCAATAAATGTTGATGTTAAATCCTTAGTTAGTTTGGATTTCCAGCATAATGCTTTTATCTTTGTGTTCCTGATGCAACTAACGATAGTCATGACTATGATCAATTTGTTGCTCAAATTTTTCATGAAGATTTAGCACGTGTTTGTGATATATTTGAAGTTGAGAAAAATACATTTATTAGTTATGAAGAGGAGCTACCAAATCCACATTTCAAATATGCTTTTATAGTATATATGGATCTGCATTCCCCATAAATAATTGAGCAACAAGATGACCTTCTGGAACAAGAACAAGAAAAAAACAGTCATGTAGAAGACATACTCTCTCAGTTCGAACAACCAGATGAGAAATATCCAAAGTGTTTTGTTGCCCTTAATGGTTTTGAAGCGTTTGATCTTAATGATTTGTTTCAAGGAGAACATGAAGAGTATAATCTTATCAATAATGCAGATCTCATACAACAACAACTTTGTCTTCTCGACCAGTTGGAGGCTTTCCACGAGTTTCAAGATCCAATAACAAGTTGGATGATATGGATTAGCATGATCATCATTTGCAACCGTGAGTACTCGATGCCTTCTAAATTTTTTTCGAATTTGTTATACCCTATTTGGATTATTTTAAATAGTTACATGCACAGAGTCATGGTTCTCGGTCAAATGGTTTCTTGGTTTCATTGGAAATGGGATTACACATGATCGATTTGGTTTTAAACTGAATAGAGTAGGTAGTAGGAGAACAAGCTCATAGTTTGAGCATTTAATTTTAAATTTTTAGTTCGCAGATTGCTTTTCAGTGTGTTGATTTTCAATAACTTGTTTGAATAATAGACTCCATATCCCAACAAAGGCACTAGCTATAGTTTCAAGTTTCAATAAATACTCCATATCCCAACAAAGGCACTTCTGTTAGCTTCAACGTTAATTTTTAGAGATGCATGGCCGATAGACATAACATAGGTAAGAAAAGGGAGGTGGAAGCAAAGTATTAAATTCAAAGGCACTGATCGTTTGTTCTTAGCACCTCACAGGGAAGTGCTATCCCCAGTTGGAGCCAATGTTGTAACCTATTTCTTCACCCCTGCCTCTCCTCTCTCATTTCCCTATGCCTTTGTCGAATTTTTCCTCTTCCAGTTGATAAAGTCAGTTTCTCATCTATTATCTGACTTGGTTTTCCTTATTGGATTGCTTGAATGATTCTTTGCACCATATTTTTCATTTTATTGAAAGATAAGTCCATGTTCTGGTTTGAGTTTGAATTACTTGTAATGATATTTTCCACTAATGGAGCATGCATCAGGTCCACCAAGTTTTTGTGTGCGTAGGAGACATCCAGTTCCAAAAAATCCCTTGTATGCACAACAAGAAACCACGAGGAAAAATGCATCATTCAGAGTAATCCATTTCAGGATGGAAATACAAGCAAACAAACGGGTTAAATTTTCATTCGTCAGATCAAGCAAAGATTAATTCATGACCGTTAGATATCATTGGAGAGAGATCAACGGTGGGGAGTCATTGCAGGATAGGGAAGAAAATTAAATTTTCTACAAGTTGTGAGCCCACAATCGCTTAGGATAGTTGATATTTCTAGATCAACATATCAACGGTGGATATCGATCCCACTATGGACGAGCATCTTCACTTTACGAAGATTGGGAAGGAAGTTAAAGAGTGAGTGAGTTGAGTCTCCATAATCACTCGTGGTCATTGATCTTCAAGCAAGGGATAGGTGTCAGGCGATCTCGTACTCTGGGAGGAAATGAGAAAAATTTTAATGAGTAAAGGACTCCCGAAGACCCGAAGTCCCAAAGTTCATTTGGGTGATCCATCAATGAGGAAACACGGTGCCAGATCTCTCACTTCAGAGACTTAGCACTCAGGAAGGTTTGCAAAGTGAAACACTATATTAATAATTACCCAAAGTTCTGAAGTAAATCTCGGTCATCGAAATCAAGAGGCCATGTGGAGGCAGGTCTAACACTTCGAAAATATGACACTTCATATGATTGCGTGAGAAAGCAGAAGAAAAATCCTGAAGCTCAAACTCTCGAAGTGAATCTAAACCATCCAAAACAAGAGGACACATGGAGGCAGATCTAACACTTCAGAAATACGACACTTCACAAGGTTTCCTGAGAAAGTAGAAGAAAACTCCCGAATCTCAAACTCCTGAAGTGAATCTAGGCCGTCAAAAACAAGAGGACACATGGAGGTAGATCTCTCACTTCAGAGATATGACACTCCAGAGGATTGGAAGAACTATGCATTGAAAAGGCCGAAAGCCTGAACTCCCGAAGAAATTGTGGACCGTTGATCTCAAATCAACAAGAACCATTGATCTTTGTAGCATGTAATAAAGAAAAATCACCTGAAGGCTCGAAGTTCCAAAGTCCCAAGAGCCTGTCACGTCAATTGGGCCCGTACTACTTTGAGAGATTTCCAAGAACAACATTCATAAACTCCCAAAGAACAAAGTCTCGGAGACACATGGCACTCATTCACCTGAGACACATGGAACTCATTCACCTGAGACACATGGCCCTCATACATCAGGACACATGACATTCATTTCAGGCCACCACGTCACTCTCGTCCCGTACTACTCCGAGAGTTATACAAACTTTGCATCTAAATTGGCGCCACCACTAAATTAGATAGGGGATTTCTAATATGGAAAACAAATATAAATTTATAAGGGGTGCTAAAGTAGCAGGGTCACCCACATCACAGATTACAACAAGATCGACGACCACACTTCATTGCAGGGATACAAAATGCTTGAACGTTAATTTTCCAGAGTGGTACAGGGAAGTTGGTGGTGGATTGCAAGGGTCAGAGCAGTGTGGATCCAAACCACCCTCGACAACTTCTGCAATCACTTGCTTATATGACGTCAGGTTACCACGTCACTCAGGGATATTTTCACACTACACATCCAATTGTCTCCTATGGCCCCCAATAGTGCGCGTGCATGCCATGATCAATACAAACCTCAGCTCTGTTACTTTGAATCAGTTTCTTCCACAGTCTCAGTTCATTCCAATGCTCATATTAGTCCAGTTTCTTCTCTAGTGTCAGTTTCATTTATTCAGTTCAAGACTATGTTTAGTTTAAAGCATAATAAGTGGTCTTCCATGTGTGATAAGAACCACTCTTTTTTATTAATTCAAGTGTGAAGTATACATTCTTGTACTCCAACAATGTTTTAGTCAAGTTAATTATTTTTTCTACAAATGTTAATGTAGATTTAAGTCTCAGTCCCAGATGGATGAGACACTCTGCAACTCTAATAAATATGCAGTTTCTGTATGTTTTGAGGGGGGAGTTTTTGGGAAAGGATAGCAATACATCAGAATGGTTGGACATGTTCTATGCATGGATTAAATCTCTCTACTTGGTGAATATAGTCTTGATGAAAGTGTTTCGTTCAAATCTTCATGTGTTTTATCTTATCTTGAATGCAGTTTTTGATTTGTGAAAAGTACATTTCATTTCCTTCGTCTATTGTATAACTTGTCTTTATCGATATGAAACCTGTGAAAATAGATAATTCTTGGTGAATATTTGTTTTTATTGCAACCTGAGGGAGTAATTGCATTTTTGATATATGTTTAATGTCTAGAAATGATATTTTAAATTATCAAACTTCTTGCAGCAGACTATTCATTGAGTGGTTCGTTGCTTCCCTTTGTTTTTATTATTTCACTTGTCTGTCATTTGTGTACTACCAGCCAAGGAGGACCCTCATCCATATCATTTTTCCAACCCAACCTTTCCCTTGTCTTGGTAGAACCAACCCTCTAACTGACCAACAAAAAATAAAAATCAATTATTCTAAACTTGAGGTGGCCTAGCTTTGCCCTTCAGAAGTAAGGTGTAGACTTTAGGACCAACGTCTTCTGGCATCGTTGCCGAGGAACGAAGTAATGAGATATATTTCCCTGGGATAGAGACAACGATTAGATCTGATCTTTGATGGTGAACAAATACTAGACTCATTTAGACTGCATATCATTCACCTGACGACTCCATGATTAATGAATCCAGTGGCGACTCCACAGTTTTAAGAAGTTGCATTTTCAGATGGTATCCATCTTGGCTCAAAGGTTTGATCCTTTTAATTTCTCTTTTGTTCCTAGTTTTCCAAATATTGTTCATACTATAGATGAATGAGGTGATTACTTGCCTACATTTAGAGAAAATAAAGATGATAACCTTGCAGATCATTTGCTTGATTTCCATGAAGTCATGCATCAGTTGGGTATACATCATGAGGATGTTTTAAGGAATATGTTTGTGTAGTCATTAGAGGGAGACTCTTATGAGTGGTATCGATCCTTTCCCTCTGCTAACATCTCCTCCCTGGAATAGTTCCATGTTGCATTCAATGATCATTGTAAAAGGTTTTTTCCAGCTTATTTACTTTGTGAAAACTGTTGTGAAGAATTTCAATCTTATATTCAATAGTCCATTATTAGTTCTTCTATCAGTATAGACGAAGGGGATGATAACCCTGAGGAAGAGAAAGAAGATTTATTATAAGTTGTATCTTTTTCCAATGCTCTTATACAACATGATGACTGTCAACATTCTTTTAAAACTGAAAATGATGATGAGAAGGCAATAAATGTTGATGTTAAATCCTTAGTTAGTTTGGATTTCCAACATAATGTTTTTTAGCTTTGTGTTCCTGATGAAGGTAATGATAGTCATGACCATGATCAATTTGTTGCTCAAATTTTTCATGAAGATTTAGCACTTGTTTGTGATATATTTGAAGTTGAAAAAACTCCATTTATTAGTTATGAAGAGTAGCTACCAAATCCATATTTCAAATATTCTTTTATATTAGATATGGATCTGCATTCCCTAGAAATCATGGAGCAACAAGATGACCTTTTGGAACAAGAACGAGAAAAAACAGTCATGTATAAGACATACTCTCTCAGTTTGAACAACCAAATGAGAAGTATCGAAAGTGTTTTGTTGCCCTTAATGGTTTTGAAGCATTTGATCTTAATGATTTGTTTCAAGGAGAACATGAAGAGTATAATCTTATCAATAATGCAGATCTCATACAACAACAAATTTTTCTTCTCGACTAGTTGGAGGCTTTCCACAAGTTTCAAGATCCAATAACAAGTTGGATGGATTCTTGTTTTTCCAAAACCCCAAAGGTTGTAAGTTTTAGCATGATCATCATTTGCAACCGTGAGTACTAGATGCCTGCTAAATTTTTGTCGTATTTGTTATAACCTATTTGGATTATTTTAAACAGTGACATGCACAGAGTCATGGTTCTCAATCAAATGGTTTCTTGGTTTCATTGGAAATGGGATTACACATGATTGAGTTGGTTTTAAACTGAATAGAGTAGGTAGTAGGAGAATAAGCTCATAGTTCGGGCATTTAATTTTAAAGTTTTAGTTCATAGATTGTTTTTTAGTGTGTTGATTTTTAGTAACTTGTTTGAGTAAGAGACTCCAAAGCCCAACAAAGGCTCTAGCTATAGTTTCAAGTTTCAATAAAGTCTCCATAGCCCAACAAAGGCACTGCGGTTAGCTTCAACGTTAATTTTCAGAGATGCATGGCTGGTAGATAGAACAGAGGTAAGAAGAGGGAGGAGGAAGCAAGGTATTAAATTCAAAGGCACTTATCTATTATTCTTAGCACCTCACAGGGAAGTGCTATCCCTGGTTGGAGCCAATGTTGTAACCTAGTTCTTCACCCCTGCCTCTCCTCTCTCATTTCCCTATGACTTTGTCAAATTTTTCCTCTTACGGTTGATAAAGTCGGTTTCTCATCTATTATCTAACTTGGTTTTCCTTATTGGATTGCTTGATTGATTCTTTGCACAATATTTTTCATTTTCTTGAAAGATAAGTTCATGTTCTAGTTTGAGTTTGAATTACTTGTAATCATATTTGCACTAATGGAGGATGCAATAGGTCCACTGAGTTTTTGTGTGCATAGGAGACATCTAGGTCCAACAAATCCCTTGTATGCACAGTAAGCAACCATGAAGAAAAATGCATCATTCAGAGCAATACATTTCGGGCTAGAAATATAGGAAAACAAATGGGTTCAATTTTCAGTCGTCAGTTCAAACAAAGATTAAGTCACGACCGTCAGATCTCATTGGAGAGATATCGACGATGGGGAGTCATTGTGGGGATAGGGAAGCAAATTAAATTTTCTTCAAGTTGTGAGCCCACTATCGCTCAGGATCATTGATCTTTCTATATCAACAAATCAACGGTGGATATTGATCCCACTAAGGATGAGCATCATCACTTTGCGGATTTTGGGAAGGAAATTAAAGAGTGAGTGAGTTGAATCTCCACAATAACTTGTGGTCATTGATATTCAAGAAAGGGACATGTGTCAGACAATCTCATACTCCAGAAGGAAATGAGAAAAATATGAGTGAGTAAAGGACTCCTGAATACCTGAAGTCCCGAAGTTCATATGGACCATCCATCAATGAGGACACACGGCGCCAGATCTCTCACTTCAGAGACTTAGCACTCAAGAAGGTTTGTGGAGAGAAACACTAGAGTAAGAATTACCCCAATTTCCAAAGTAAATATCGGTCGTCCAAATCAAGAGCCCATGTGCAGGCATGTCTAACACTTCAAAAATACGACACTTCGAATGATTGCACTAGAAAGCAGAAGAAAACTCGTGAAGCCCAAACTCCCAAAGTGAAACTAGTCCGTCCAAAACACTAGGACATGTGGAGGCATATCTAACACTTCAGAAATATGGCTCTTTGGAGGATTGCACAATAAAGTAGAAAAGAACTCCCAAAGCTTGAACTCTCAAAGTGAATCTATGTCGTCCAAAACAAGAGGACACGTGGAGGTAGATCTCTCACTTCGGATATACGACACTCCGGAGGATTGTAATAACTATGCATTGAAAAGGCCCGAATCCTGAACTCCCGAAGAAATTTTGGACCATTGATCTCAAATCAAAAAGAACCATTGATCTTTGCAACATGTAAGAAAGGAATATCACCCGAAGGCCCGAAGTCTCGAAGTCCTGAGAGCCTTCCACGTTAATCGAGCCTGTACTACTTCGGGAGATTTCCAAGAACAACATTCATAAACTCTCGAAGCTCGAAGTCTCGGAGACACATGACACTCATTCTCCTAAGACACATGGAACTCATTGACCTGAGACAGATGGCCCTCATAAGTTAGGACACATGACATTCATTTCAGGATGCCATGTCACTCTCAGCTCGTACTACTCTGGGAGTTATACAAACTTTGTATCTAAATTGGCGCCACTGCTAAATCAGATAGGGGAGTTCTAATATGGAAGACATATAGAACTTTAGCAGGGGCACTAAAGTAGCAGGGTCACCCAGATCATAGATTGCGACAATATCGACGACCACACTTCATTGTGGGGACGAAAAATGATTGAATGTTAATTTTCCAGAGTGGTCCCACAATTGAAACCATGGCATAGCTTATGAGGTATGTGGAAGTTGGTGGTGGATTGTGGGGGTCAGAGTGTTGTGGATCCAAACCACCCTCGACAACTTCCACAATCACGTGCTTATACGACGTCAGGTCACCACGTCACTCCAGGATATTTTCACATTGCACATCTAGTTGTCTCCAGTGGCCCTCAACAACATGCATGTACACCATGATAAATGAAGAACTCAGCTCTGTCACATTGAATCAATTTATTCCAGAGTATCAGTTCATTCCAGTGCTCACTTCAGTCTAGTTTCGTCACTAGTGTCAGTTTCAATTATTCAGTTCAAGACTATGTTTAGTTTAAAGCATAATAAGTGGTCTTCTATGTGTGATAAAAACCACTCTTTTTTATTAATTCAAGTGTGAAGTATACATTATTATACTCCAACATTGTTTTATTCAAGTCAATTCGTTGTTTTACAACTGTTAATGTAGAGTTAAGTCTCAGTCCCAGATGGACAAGAGCCTCTACAACTCTGATAAATATGCAGTTTTTGTATGTTTTGAGGGGGGTATTTTTGGGAAGTATAACAATACATCAGACTATTTGGACCTGTTCTATGCATAGATTAAACCTCTCTACCTAGTGAATATATTCTTTATGACAGTGTTTCGTTCAAATCTTCATGTGTTTTATCTTATCTTGAATGCATTTTTTGATTTGTGCAAAGTACATTTCATTTCCTTCGGCTATTGTATAACTTTTCTTTATTGATATGCAACCTGTGAAAACAACTAATGCTTGGTGAAGATTTTTTTTTATTGCAACCTGAGGGAGTAATTGTGTTTTTGACACATGTTTAATGTCTTGAAATGATATTTTAAAGTATTAAACTTCTTGCAGCAGACTATTCATTGAGTGGTTTGTTGCTTCCCTTTGTTTTTATTATTCCACTTGTCTGTCATTTGTGTACCACCAGCCAAGGAGGACCCTCATCCATATCATTTTTCCAACCCAACCTTGCCCTTGTCTTGGTAGAACTAACCCTCTAATTGACGAACAAAAATTAAAAATCAACTATTCTAAACTTGAGGTGGCCTAGCTTTTCCCTTTAACAGTTAGGTGCAAACTTTAGGGCCAACACTTCCCAAACTTGATCGAGCTCTTGTTCCATTTTACCCGTAAAAAAAATCTATCACCAACTTCATAAATGCGATCAACGTGATGCATGTCAAAATAAATCTTCTATCGATCATGCACTTCTTTAATCCTTTGTCTTATTGATTATAGATGTTCTTCCATTTCTTGGATCACTTTCAGTGCCACCAGGACCGTATCCTCAATTTGATCCCAAATCAATGACGTCTAACATAGTCACCCGTAAAGAAACTCAAACAATGACATATTAATCATACTCTAGTAATTGTTGTTGTATGTATCAATGTAATTTTTTTTTCTAAGATATGGTTTGTTCTTTCTGTTTTTTTGTATTTTTTAGGGTGATATGTTGTACTAAGATTCAGTTGTATTCCCAATGCCTCTTGGAAGCTAGTCCAAAATCATCCTGTAAACATCGATCCTCGATTAGATATGATCTATCTTGGTACACCATGTAGCCTCACAATATCACTAACAAAAACTATAGCTATGTCTAGGGCCTTATACATCGTACACACTGGAATAAAATGTGCACTCTTCGTCAGAGTTTCAACTACCACAAAAATCGAATTGTGTATCCTTGCCATTAGTGGTAATCTGACGATGAAATCCATCGAAATTACCTCCCATTTTGATTCGAGAATAGAGTGTGGCTGTAACAATCATGCCAGATGTCTATGTTCGACCTTCACTTGTTGACATTCTAGACATCTCTCCATGTAACTTACTATGTCTACTTTCATTCCTTTCCATAAGAATAAAGGCTTAAGGTCTTCCTTCATCTTCGTGACTCTCGGATGAACCATGTATGTTTCTCAGTGAGCTTCTCTTAGAATCAAACTTCTTAATTCTTCGTTAGGCGGTACACAAATTCTGTTGCTATGCCTCATTAATCTGTCATTTTCAAAATAATAACCTTCATACTTCGATACCATCATGGTATCTTTTCCAATACTATTCTTAACGTCCTTGTACCAATCCTAATCAATCTGTAAGGCTAGAATATTTTCTCAAAGATTTGTCTTAAGCGCTAGTACCGAGAATCTGCGTGGTCTCCTACCCAATGTATATGCTACTATATTTACCGTTCCTTTAATGTAAGAAATCTCAAAGTCATATTCTCTAAGTAATTCTGACCTATGCCTCTGTCGCATGTTCAAGTCACTCTACGTAAATATATGCTGCAATCCACAGTGATATGTCTTTAATTCAATTTTTTTTCCAATCAGATAATGTCTCCAAACTCCCAAGGAAGATACAATTGCTAATAGCTCCAAGTCATGCATTGTGTAGTTCTCTTCATGCTTTCTCAATTTCCTTGAAACGTAAGCGATCACTTGACCGTCTTGCATCAAAACTCCTTCTAAACCTTCCTTGGATGCATCCATGCATACCAAGAATTATTTTTCCATGTCGGGGACCTTTAGTATCAATGCTATCGTCAACAACTCTTTGATATTTTGAAATGATTCGATGCGTTTCTTAGTCCATACAAACTTCTTGTTTTTCTTCTACAATTCTGTGATTTGATTTTCTATCTTTGAAAAACCTTCGATGAACCCTCGGTAATATCCTGCTAAATCCATAAAGATAAATACTTCTTGTATGTTTTTCGGTGCTGGCCATTCCAATATGGTGTCAAATTTCACTGGATCCATAGTGATACCTTCACCAGATATGATATGTTCCAAGTAATGAATCTTTGATTGATAAAAAGAACATTTCGATAGATTCCTGTGCAATATTTTTTCTGTTAGACATTGTAAGACCAATCTCAAGTGTTCATCATGCTCTTCTTTCATCTGAGAATATATGAGTATGTCATCAATAAATACTTGAAAAAACTTGTCCAACTATTCACGAAACACTCCATTCATCAATTTTATGAATACCCCTGGGGCGTTTTTCAAACCGAATGGTAAGACTGTAAAATCATAGTGTCTGAATCTCATCTTAAACGCAGTCTTAGGGATATATTCCTCTTTGATCCATAACTGGTGATATCCTGATCTCAAGTAGATATTTGAAAATATCGTTTCTCCCTTCATGTGCTCAAATAAATCATCTATTCTTGGCAACATATATTGGTTCTTGATCGTAGCTTTGTTCAATTGATGATAGTCAATACAAATCCTTCACAACCCATCCTTCTTTCTAACAAAAATCATTGGCACACCTTACAACGATACGCTCAGACATATGTCCCAAATCCATCAAATCCTTCAATTGTAGTTTTGACTCCTACAATTCAGGGGTTGACATCTAGTAAGGAGTTTTTGAAATCGGTTATGTTCCAGGTTTCATATCTATGGTAAAATCCAATTTTCTTTCTGGTGAAAAACCTAGTAATTCTTCAGCAAAGGCATCAAAAAACCCGTGTACTACATGAAGGTTTTCTAATCCTTTCATCTCGCCCTTTTCGTTTAGCGCTAAGATTGAATATATCTTGCATCCCTTGCACATAATATTCTATAGTTGTAGGGAATAAATAAACCTCAAGGAAAGTCCTTGGTTTCTCCCCACAATCACTCTACTCTGTCCCAAATCATCCGTCAAAATAAACCATTTTGTCTTACAATTAAGTATCACATCATGTGATCCCAACTAGTCCATTCCTATCACTATGTCATAATATCCTAAGATCATGACATATAGGTTGGCCTTCATTACAAAATCTCCCAAGTTAATGCTACGGTTCGTAACCTTTCCTCCAACTTTTTGTTTGGCACCCGATTCCATTTCTACATATATTAACTCGTCCTTGTCGACTTCCTTTACCTTAATTCTCTTTAGCATTGCACTAGAAATAAATCTCTTTGGAGCACTTGGATCTATCAAGATACTCAAATTTTTATCGACGATCGTACATGACGTCTCTATTGATTAATTGGGTTGGTTGTCATTAATGTGAACCCTTGAAGAAAGTTCGGTAGCGAATTCCGATAGCATAAAGGTTTGGGTAATGGACCCAAGTTTGTTTGATGTATAATGGTACAAGTTTTGATATATTTGCAGGTACAAATATTCTAGATAGATAGTACATGTCATGCCAGTTCTGGTGGTATGTGGAACATCAAATAACTTCTCACGGTTTGAGATTTATGGCTTTACGAAGTTGGAGGACCCTCATATGTTGGCTTGAAGCCCCAAAAGGTCAAATAAGTCAAAGTGCTTGCAAAGAAAAAATTATTTAAAGAATAAAGTGAAGTGAAAAAGTCAAAGAGGATTATTTAAAGAATAAAGTGAAGTGACAAAGTCAAAGAGGATTGTTTAAATAATAAAGTGAAGT
>CBVK0101893696.1:0-11280 GCA_900067695.1 Picea abies
TAACACATGAAGCAAGGTCCTGTTAAGATTTATTTAATGAGGTAGAGGGTGCTTGCATAACATAACAAGTCAGCCTTCTATTTTCAGATCATTAGTTTTATGCGTTCATCCTGAAATAAGGACAACCCTCAACATTCGGGTAATTGATATGCTTGTAAGCAATTGTTCAATTATCTTGGGAAGAGATTGGCAAGCCTTAACAGGTGGATACCTCTCACTCGACGGGACGCATTTATCCGTGCCTCAGAATGGTAAGAACATTATAGTCCTTAGGGAGGGGAGGATTTCGCCCTACATAGTGAATGTTCCACAATCTGGTGTAAACTATATCAAAGAGGACCTAGGAGTGTATTCCATCTTTGTTGAGGAGGATAATATTCCTTTGGAACAAATCGATTCAGATGATGATTTGTGGCACATGCACTTTGATGGTTCATGCTTTAATGAAGGTAATGGGGCTGGCATTACCTTGGTTTCCCCTGTAGGAAAAAATCATAACTTGTCTTACAGGTTGGAGTTTGCTTGCACAAACAATGTCACTAAATTCAAAGCTTTATTATTGGGCATTGAAAGCGCCCTTAATCTTGGTTGTGGTCACCTTTTAGTTTTTGGAGATTCTGAGCTTGTTGTGAACCTGATACATAAGGTATGCTCTCCTAGCAACGAGTTGATGGAACGATACACCCAAACTGTTTGGGCACTTATCTCGAACCTTTTATCTTTCAACATCACTCGTGTTAAGAGGGAGTTGAATTCAATGGCTGATCGATTAGTTGTCTTTGTAGCTTCTTCTAATCAACAATCTTTGCCTCACAAGTCTAATTGTTCTTTTCAATCTTTATATCGTTCGCATATCCTAGACAATGTAAAATCTTGGCGGGCCTTCCCTAACGATGAGAGAATTTGTGCTTTCATTCAAGATGAACCTCTTAAGCCCAAGGAAATGACATCCATAGAAGACAACGAGATTCCTAAGGGATTGACTCCTCTTGAGAGTTCATTTTCATTGAGTGATTTAGGCAACAAAGAGAAAAGGAGAGAAGGGGAGTCAAGAAAGAAGGAGGATAAAACCATCTCATTGAACATTAGGGCACTTGAATCTCCAAAGAGTGTTAAAATAAGTGTCCAATGTTCTGATAAAGAAGAAATGAGGTTTGCCAAGCTACTTAGTGGATTTCAAAATGTTTTTGCTTGGTCTTATGAGGATCTTCATGGTTTTGATCTGGGTCTTATTCAACATACTATGAAACCAACTAGGCAAAAAGAAAGACCTATTTACTCTGCATTTAAAGCAACTGTTCAAAAGGAGTTGGAAAATGTCTTAAAGGTTGGAATTACTTTCCCAGTCTACTCTGAATGGGTTTTTGATTGGGTACTTGTTTCGAAGACCATTGATCATACTAGAACCTACATTAATTTTCATACTCTCAGTCAGGCTATTATGAGAAATCCTTTTCCTCCTCTTAATATAGAAATGATTCTGCAGCAGGTTGTAAGGTCACAAACGAGGCCCTTACTTGAATTTTTTTGGGGTTACAAGAAAATCAAGGTAAAAGGGGTAGATGTTCACAAAACCACTTTTATCACTAATTGGGGTACCATGTCTTATAAATGACTGCCTTCTGGCTTACCTGATGCAAGTACCGCTTTTAAAATACCTACCCACACAACTCTTGATGAATTGATCAACATCCACATCTACCTTGATGATCTAATCATATGCGTTAAAAGGCTAATGATTACCTCAGAATTCCAAGTGTTATTCCTGGGTCCTTTCAAAATTGCTTTTGTCTTGGATACTAACTCTTGCATTCTAAGGGATTTACTGGAGCAATTGTTTTCCTACAACGCTAACAGTTCTCGCTTAAAACATCGCAAGGGACCAACGTGAAAAGTCCTAATGCTGTCCATATTTTCTGTGTACTAGTAGCCTAGCTCTGTTTTCCTTTTTGTGCTTTTTCTTTTCTGCCTTACAATAGTCTGATTTATGCTATCAGTATTAGTTTGCCCTACTAGTTTTACGTTCCTGTCATTTATTTCTGTTGGCTAATCTTTGTAAATTTATTTCTATCATGATTTTATTGCTTGCTATCTTCTAGTTTATTTTGGTCAAATAGGATGATTGGATCAGTTCTGCCACAGTGACACTCCTGCAAAGCTTTGTTAGTCAATAAAAATCAAGCTTACACAACTGTTACGATGTTTCCCCTGAACCATACTTGAATTTGTTATCTGCTTTCACTGTTGTTTTATAAAGAGAACTGGTTATCTCCTATTTCTTCATCCATTGAGATTTTTTAGAGCAAGTCTAAAGATTTTATCCTTGAATTTAAGAGTAGATTTCGGTTGAATGATTATGCATATAGCGATAAAACCCCTCATACTTAACACTTTTCATGAGTTATTCCCAAATTCCTGATCATTTTTCCATTAAATCCGCTCACTTCCCCCTGTTGCATAATCTTCATGGTTATATCTTCTTGACCTGTTGTTCTTGGTCTGCGGAACCATGATTTCTAATTTCTAAATCTGTTGGAAACAAATTTCCTTGTGGAGTCGCCAGTTTATTGACGATTAAAATTGCAATGAGGTTTTTCCCGCAAAGTATTGCTAAAGCCTATTATTATAAGCTAACATGTAAATAATACTAGTAGGTGGGACCCCCTTGTAGATTGGGAGATAATATTTGGCTCTTATTTGATGTTTGTGCCATTGTTTGACACTGCTTACATGGTTGATGAGATCTTATTAGCGATGAATTGGGCTTACTATGTGTTGGTTCTATGTGCGACAAGTGAATGTTGGGTAAGGCATGTTATGTTTTGTTCTGAGCTCTAATCGCATGTTACGATTGCCTATGTTATCCATTGTTACTATTTCTATATGTTCCTGGACTCATTACTATTGACACATGCACAACATACATGTTAATAACAATACTAAAGAGAAGTTGGAGAAAGACAAAAGCAATGTAAACAAATGCAAAGGGAAGGAATTAAACTATGCTATATACTACTCTACATGCATTGAAATTTAAATGGTTGTTGTTAACCCTAGCAGAAGCTAATAGTTATGTGATTTGATTGAGTTATATGAAGTGGTGATTTATGTTATGGCATAAGTTTGATATGGGTCGCGTTATTGGTTTAGTGGGTGATGGTTTCGATACATGGATTGATTAATTGAGTTAATGGGAAGCTTGTTGGCGTGTACTAAGGAATTAATGGACTGGGGGATGGAGGCGACGTGCATTTACTGCATGTCACCCTTACTGCTTTCACTGGCCACCACCCTAATCGACTGTTGTTCAACTGTGTTTATTGTGGTCATGATCCGACTTTCAAGCAGGGGGGAACCGCTCGGCCAACTCCCATTTTAATGTGCTTTCGATTACAAGTATGTCTTTTTCTTGCCATCCATGAGTCTGCTCTAGTTATGAAATAGATATTGGCTCGGATGTATGGGTTTGTGCTTTCCGTAAGTATGGAAACTGTGTTAAATTATGATTTCTGGAATGAATCGTTGGTGGCTTTCATTGCAATAATGTTTGGAGTCAAAGTGTTATGGGTCGTCCTAAGTGTTAGCAGCCATAGAGGCTCTTTCTCATCCTTGTTGGTTTTAGTTGGAGGGTTCCATTGGTCTAGAATGGCTGGATGTCTTCACGCATCCATATTCCATACTTAGTCTCGACTTTTGTGGGGTTTAATGGGTTTGAAATGCCTGGTGTCACTGCACATTATTCACTTGGGCATTGGGTTTTTCATGCCACTATTGGTCGTGCAATGGGTTATATTTCTTCTTCTCGACTATGCTTCATCTCAGCATTGTTAGTTGGTTGGTTGGGAGAGCCACGAGGGTTATACCCTGCATGTGTTAAGTATCGTTACAAGGCCCAAATGGAGCCTTGATCCTCTGTTCATAGCTTCTATTGTCACAAGATTTGTCACCCTATCCATGAAGTCAATTATGGTATTTCATGTGTGTGCACCATTGGTCTCGGAGGTTTTCACCATCAAGAAGAGTCAACTCTAGCCTCCCTATGTTGGTCCATAGAGCAAACCCTTGCTTCCTCAAGTCCATGTGTTGATAGAGGAGATCGTTATGGCCTGTCGGGTGTATTGTTGGTAGTTAGGGATTGGTGGTGTGTTGTCGACAGAGTGGATTACTGGCTCGCCCCGTTGATTATATGACAATGGTATTCGTTTTGGTATCTAGTCACTGCAATTGTTATTATAATTGGATGGATAAGCTCAGCATGGTTAATTAGAATGAGTTGTTAAATCAAATACACATTCGATGTCCTTGTGTTTATTGAATTGATAACCCAACACTGTAACTATGTATTTTTAATGGCCAAATGATTATTGCAATCGGGGTATTTATGGCATTTCCATCCACTGTATATGTATGGTTATTTGATTGCATCGTCAAGGATGGGAACAAGTTTTACATAGTATGGTTCGATTGCAATATTGATTAATTTGGGCAATATTGTTGTTGCCTCCTTGTATTGGATTGATAGCTCGACACGATAGGTTGAGTTAATAATACTATCACTGTGTGTTTTAGAATTGTTCAATGGGAATGTCACAATCGTGGTAATTATGGCATGGTTATCCAATGTATTTGTTATCCATATTAATTGATTGCGCCATTAGAGAAGGTCATGTGTTTCTGAACAATGGCTTGTTGAAATTTGATCAACTTGTGTTATGAGATCGACATGATGTTGTTGCTTCGTTGTATTGGATTAATAGCCCAGCATGTTGAATGTTTAGAGTCAAAGAAAATTGGACATGTACAGTCACAAAAATACACTTGCATTTTGTTGAATAGTTTTGTGTATTCTATAGCATAGCGTGAGCTGAAGTGGTGATTGTTTTTTGTGTGTTTAATTGACAAGTCAGTATCTTGCAATTTGAATATAGATTGTGGTGTCGACTGTCCACTATGTATGTTAAATGAATACATGCTTTTAAACAGTGATAAGCACTGGTGTTGTGACAGTATAATTTCATTGCAATTCAATTATTAAATGATTAAAAGAAAAAAGGAGCACAACATTTTAGTTTGTATTTGATGATTGGAATAATTCGTGGGCAGTGGTTGATTTTGATGTTGAACAGAGTGGAAATAGTTTATTGTTTATGCATTTGGGAATTGTTTGGAAATATTAAATGGATAAATGAGGGGAGCAAAGCTCCCCTACAGGCTGTTGTTGAATGCATATTGTCTTGTTTTGATGATACTATGTTAAATATTTGATTACAACAATGAGCAAGTTAATGCACAGAGTTGTTTGGACAGTACACAATAATTGTTTGGGGTCTTAATGGTCATTTGGTTGGTATGTTTCCTTTTGGAGAATGATTTTATGGATCACTGAATTAATTTTATGAACATTAATAACTCTCCTTCCCTACCATTATTTTGCTTTCTGCTAATTACAACCCCCTCGCTTTCCCACATTCATTTTTCACTCCATGTTCTGAAATTAATTACAGTCAAGAAAAATTATGTATTGATGCATTTTAAAGTCATTGGATTACAGTGGTGTTCTTTTTGGTTGCATTATAGTTGATTGTTGTGGTCTTTGAGCAGTAATTGTGTTTCTTTGCCCCCCATTTTATCATTTTTTCACTTAATACAAGCCCCTCGCATATCCCAGTACCTTTTGTTCACCCCCTGCTCATTGATGACAGTTAAACAATTTTTATGGATTGGATTGCATGAGTCTGATATGTTGCTAAGCCAAAATCTATTTCTTATTTTTAAAGAGTTATCATGTATGGTTGTTTAAAAAGACTATTTTCTAATCCATCATGCATGTAGGAATGAGTTTTTTCAGTAGAGATAGCCATGGCAGAGGCAATCGAGGGAGAGGTAATTGGAACAGAGGCCCAAGAAGGCCAAGGTTCTCCATGTTGAAATAATGTAACTGCAAAGTGTATTATTATTATTATTTGATATATTATTCATTGGATCAATCCCCATTATGGATTGATCATGGCGGCTATTGTAAAAGGACCAAATCCCCTTTTGCGGATTGGTCATAATGTAATTGCAATAGGCAGAAAGAAAAGTTGACCCCAGAATATATTAAAGAGGCCCCGAAATATAATAAAGGTGGTTATAACCACCCAGTTTGAGAAGTCGGCCCTGCGAGTGAAGAGACATTTCACACGTGCCAGATTTGTATAAATAAGGAGGCTAGCGCCTCACTTATACACACACCTCACTTTCTCATCGAGAGACAAGTTTCAAAATTGCAGTTGGAGAAGAGAGAGAGAGAGTGGCGCATATTTGGGAGAGGATCTTTTGTATTAGCTTAAGTTATCTCTTAGCATTGTATTGGCTATCTATAATAAGGAAGTTTTGCTAGGTTTTCTTCCCCTAGAGGGTTTCCCAGGATAAATGTTGTGTCTCTTTTGATTGTGTATTTCTCAGTGATCTTGTCTTATGTTGTTGTTATCTATTAAAATGCAAAGAACTATAATAATGGCTTAAACATTAACATGGTATCTGAGCCAAGCTGAAGGAACCATCTTTCACAAGAGTGAAAAACGTCACTATTGTCGTACATGCAAATTAGGGCTCTTTGATGGTGAAGCTTTTCATCCCTAAAACCACCTAGAAAAGTGCGCCCTCTCCCAAGGATTACTTTGGCACTCTCAGTGCACCTTTTCAGTGGCTAGATCCCCGGAAAGTGAAACCCTGGTTTCACAAAGTACCAGAAGTACCAGAATACCAATGTACCAGAAGTACCAGAGTACCAAATGTACTAGAAAACTAGAAGCACCAGTCTAGAAATCCGCAGATCAAGTTTGGAGGAGCAAAAGTTAGATTTTCTCAGATCCAAACACACCAGGCTACTCACCTCAGCCAAGCACACCTCCTGGTAAGTTCAGAATTTGATTTTGAGCATTTTCATTTTTTGCTCATTTTCCTAGCTCCAGGTAAAAGATGTCTGCAAGCACTAAGCTTGTTGACAAGCTCAAAGGTGTGGAAAACTTCTGTGCTTGGAAGTATAGGATTTGACTCGTTCTTGAAGAGAATGACCTAGCAAAATTCGTCAAAGGAGAAATTCCAGAACCTGACGATGCTGCAGAAAAAGCCAAGCATCAAAAGGACACAATCAGGGCCAAAAGAATCATTACAGATTCAATCAAAGACCACTTGATTCATTATGTGTCATCTAAGAAGACTCTGAAAGAAATGTTTGATGCCTTGACCAGACTGTATGAAGGAAAGAACATAAACCAGAAGATGAATCTAAGAACTCAATTGAAGAATACAAGGATGCAGAAAGGAGAAACAATTCAAAAATATTTCTCCAGAATCTCAAAATTCAAAGAACAGTTAGAAGCGATTGGAGATACCATAGACAAAGACGAACTCATAATGACGGCCCTAAATGGTATCACAAGACCTTGGGATGCATTCATCCAAACGATATGTGCCAGAACAAAGAAACTGAAGTTTGATAGTCTATGGGAAGAATGCATCCAAGAAGAAACAAGAGTAGTTAACCGTGAAGCGCTACTGGCAATAGATGATGATCAAGCCCTAGATACTCGCACCAAAAGATGAAGGAATAAACCCTACTTCCAAAAGGAGACTCATAAAGAGTCTCAACCACCAAACAAATTCAATAATAAAGAATCTCATCCAAGGAGATTTTAGAAGAAAGGACAGTGAAGGGAAAGAGATTACTCATCTGTACAATGCTATCATTGTGACAAGATGGGACACATTGCAAAATTCTGTCCAACCAAACGAGAAGAATACAAGAGAAAACATAAGAGGCACCATGCCCATGTAGTCAAAGATGAAGAGCCACCCGCAAAGATGATAAGAGAGCAGATCAAAGACCATGTCTTAATCTTGGCCCTCTTAGGATCTGTAACACCTAGAGAGGACACTTGGCTCATTGATAGTGGTGCATCCAAGCACATGACGGGACAAAGAGACATTCTCTCTTGTATCTTAGAAAATAAGTTTTCTCAAAAAGTGACACTTGGAGATGATTACCAATATCCCATCAAGGGAGTGGGAGAATCAAACCACAAACTGAATTTAGGGAATTCACGAAAAATAAAGGATGTACTATATGTACCAGGTTTGAATAAGAACCTACTCTCCATTTCAGCTTTAGAAAAGAAAGGCTTTAGAGTTGCCTTTATAGATGGAGAAGTTCTGATGTGGCCTAAAGGATAAACCTTAAATGAAGCAATCATCATTGGAAGTGAAGAAAATGGCTTGTATAAACTAAAGGGTCACTTAGAGGCTACCATGACCCATGCCATTGAAAACTCATGTGAACTTTGGCATAGAATATTATCTCACATCAACTACAAGGTTCTACCATACATATGCAAAGTGGTCACAGATTTACCAGAACTCAAGGTTGACAATGAAGGCGTATGCAATGGATGTGCACAAGGGAAGAACATCAAGAACCCTTTTTCGAAGAGAGACAACAAAGTAGAAGGAGTCCTAGAGCTCATTCATTCAGATGTATGTGGCCCAATGCCATCGTCCTCCATTAGTGGGTATGTATATTATGTATCATTTATTGATGATTATTCTCGTAAGACCTGGGTATATTTTTTGAAATCTAAAGATGAAGTGTTCAGCAAGTTCAAGGAATTCAAAGCCTTGATAGAGAATCTTTCTGAAAGAAAGATTAAGATACTCAGGTCAGATAATGGAGGAGTATATACCTTTAAAGAGTTTGGGAACTTCTGCAAAGATGTTGGGATCAAGAGGGAACTCACTACTCCCTATAATCCCCCAAAAAACGGTGTAGCTGAACGAAAGAATAGAACGATAATGGAAGCTGTGAAGACTACGATCCATGATCAAAATCTTCCTATGTGCTTATGGGCAGAAGCAGCAATGGCAACTGTATATGTGTAGAACCGATCGTCCCATAGTGCACTTGGGCTCAAGACCCCATAAGAGATGTTCACCGAAAAGAAGCTATAGGTAAGCCATCTCAAAATATTTGGTTGCCCAGTATTTATTCATATACCAAAAGAGAAGGGAAACAAGCTGGAACCTTCAGGAAAGAAGGGAATATTTGTGGGATACTGTGAGGTCTCCAAGGCCTTCAAAATCTATATACCAGGTCACCATCACATTGAGATTAGCAGGGATGTGACCTTTGATGAAGATGCAACGCTCAAGAAATCAAGAAGATGCTAGCTTGAAGAAGTATATGAAGAGGAACCCGTAATCCCCATAACTACAGTGAGGGAGGTTCCCAGAGCTGCAAAACCGGTGAGGGAAGTCGTAACTTCCCCTGATGAGGAAATTCTAGAAGACCATTATATATTAGAAGTTCAAGAACCTCCTCAGATAACGACCCTCCATAAAAGAAAGCCAGCTTGGGCTAGAGAGCTTATTCAAGATGGAGAGAAGTATGGTGTTCCCGAAGGAACTACGAGACAAGTGAAAAGACCAAATCCATTCTCCAGTTATACGACTTTGACATGTGATCTTCTAGAGGAGGAGCCTACCTGCTTTGAAGAAGCCATTCAGAGGAAATAATGGGCAGATGCCATGACAGAGGAATACCAATTCATAATAAAGAACGAAGTATGGGAAATAGTTCCTAGACCAAAGTGTAAAGATGTGGTATCATCCAAATGGCTCTTCAAAATAAAACATGTTGTTGATGGAAGTATTGAGAAGTATAAAGCAAGATTTTTCACTCGTGGATTTTCTCAAAAGGAAGGCATTGACTATGAAGAGACATTCGCTCCTGTAGCCAGATACACTTCGATCAGAACCATCATAGCCCTTGCAGCTAAGATGAAGTGGAAGCTGCACCAGATGGACGTAAAGATAGCTTTCCTAAATGGTGTCATCGAAGAGGAAGTGTATATAGAGCAACCTCAAGGATTTGAAGTTGAAGACAAAAAGTCTCATGTCTGCAGGTTGAAGAAAGCATTGTACGGATTGAAGCAAGCTCCTAGAGCTTGGTATGGCCGAATAGATATCTTTCTGACGAGCTTGGGATTTACTAAGAGTAAAGCAGATTCTAACCTCTACTTCAAGGTTATGAATGATGAGCCAATAATATTACTGCTATATGTGGATGACTTATTCTTAAATGGAGAAGAAAAGCTCATCACTGAATGTAAGAAGAGACTTGCCTCATAATTTGAAATGAAAGACCTTGGCCTAATGCATTATTTCTTAGGTCTTGAGGTATGGCAGAGTCCAGAGAGGATCTTCCTTAATCAAGGGAAGTATGCAGTCGAAATCCTGAAGAGATTCGACATGTTGGAGTAAAAGTCCATGAATACACCCATGGAAGCGAAGCTGAAGTTGTTGGTCGACACTTTGTCATAATTAATTGATGCCATGTTGTACAGATAGATTATTGGATCACTAATGTACCTGACGAACACCAGACCAGACATTTGTTTTTCCATGAACACCTTGAGTCAATTTCTGGTAGAACCCAGACATGTTCACCTAGTGGTTGCAAAACATGTGATGAGGTACCTTAAGGGTACAATAGATTGTGGTCTCAACTATGACGGAGATCATGATTTCACATTGAGTGGATATATTGATGTAGATTGGGCAGGAAGTGTTTATGACAAGAAAAGAACTTTGGGATGTTGTTTCAGTTTGGGATCAACCATGATCTCATGGTAGAGTAGAAAGAAATCCAACATTGCTCTCAACACAGAGGAAGCAGAATACATTGCTGCATGTTCTGCCAACTGCGAAGCTATATGGCTTCGAAAGTTGTTGACCGGTTTATTTGACCTAGAGATGAAAGCAACCACGATCCTATGTGACAACCAGAGTTGCATAAAGATGACAGAGAATCATGTATTCCATGTCAGGTCGAAGCACATAGAGATTTGATATCATTACATCCATGACATGGTGCAGAGAGGAGCCTTAAAGATCTAGTACGTTAGCACGGATGAACAGGTTGTTGATGTGTTGACCAAGCCTCTATCTCATGTAAAGTTTGAGCACTTTAAAGATAAGCTTGGTATAGTTCGAAGGACCTTCCTCGAAAGGGGGAGTAGTTGTTGTGATGAGACATCTCTTGCTTCCAGCTTCAGTGTTGTGAGGTAAAGCAAGAAGATGTGATGAGACTAGTATTGTGCTTCCGGCTTGATAGTTGTGACGTAAAGCCAGTCTAGTATCTTGCTTCCAACCTGATGGTTGTGACGTAAAGAAAGAAAATGTGATGAGACTAGTACTGTGCTTCTGGCTTAACAACTGTGATGTAAAGCCAGTCTAGTATCT
>CBVK0101893701.1:0-10711 GCA_900067695.1 Picea abies
CTAGCCGATAGTGAAGGGTTGTGGGTGCGGTGTCATCAGCAGGTCTAGTCGCTTGATGACCTCTGCTGAGATCAGGTTCTTTTGATTGTCGCTATTGACAATGAAATGAAGTGGAGCCCCCTTTACCCACATATGTGAGTGAAATAGGCGTTCCCCTTCCTCTGGTTCTTTTGGTTCACTTGGCTAGACTTTGGTGGTAGTGAAAGTGGCACTAAGTTCGGCATCGATAATCCACTTCCCTCCTTATGGATTTTATTCGAAGTCAAAATCTACCTCTGAATCGGAATATTTTAGCTCGGCCATGAGTGACTGCTTGGAATGACATTATTCAATGTTGTGCCAAGGGATTTTATGGTATTCACACCATTTTCCCATGTCCTTATTCGACTTCTCATTACCCTTCTTGTGTTGCGGCTTGGACTGGTTTTCCTGAGAGTGACCATCTTTGCTATGTCCCTTTTTTTGTGGGTTGGGGCCACCTTTTCCCTACTTCGGCTGTGAGGAATTTGTAGATCCAAACTCTCGCCTCTTCTTCTCGATCTTGACAACATATCTATAAGTCGTACCCAATGATGTGATGTCCATAAAATCCATTTCTATTTGAATGTATCTATGGAGATAATCGCGGTATTTGAGCACCAGATGTCGTTCAGAGTTTTTGATACCCAATTTGGTGTGCATGGTATGGAAAATATTGGTGAAATATGGTATTGTTTGGTCCCTTTCTTGACGCAGGGTGGTCCATCTTGTGTATTGGTCCTCGTAGCTTCCAACAGGATAGTATTGTTCTTTAATGACATCCCTAAAGGAATCCCACGTGGGGGAGACCGCAAATATTTCATATTCCTATATGGCCCTTTGCTCAGAGTAACTATCCCACCAGTCCTTAACATGGGGGGATGGCCTTGAGGAGTGCAAAAGTAATATTTTCCCTATTGGAAAAATCATGGACGAAAAAATACCCTTTGAGAAAATTCAACCATTTATCTACAGCATCCGCATATATCGGTCCTTCAAATAATGGAATATCAAAATTTATTTTTACCTTGAAGGGGGTTGCATGGTCGCTTGATGAAGATGTGTCTCTGATGGGAAACTGTTGAATGATCTGTGCAAAGTTGTCCATCATTTCATTCCTTTGTCGCGTAAGGGATTCCTAGAGAAACATTTTAAAGGATATCCTACTCCATCATCTTTATTTTCATCCCCCGTGGTTTGTTGTTGGGATCGGCGTGACCAATATTGCAAAGGCTCGACTAGTTCGAGTCTCGACTTCTTGTACCCAGATCTTGTTGGGGACATGCACGAACACAAATAAATGAAGAGCAGACCACTCTGATGCCACTGATCTAGATTTATAAGTGGAACGAAATGAATAACAGACTGAATACAATAACACAAAGATATGGAGAACAACAACATATTTCCAATGAACAATAACTTCTATCAAATAAATAAAATAGGTTGAAACTGTAAAACTACAGAACTAAAAACACTTGCTCGAATGGTGGTAGTTATCTCTAAAAAGAGATGTGGCTGCTACGTGCATTTTTCTGAGCATAATGATTACAATGAGACTCTAAAGGCCCTTTTAACATTACTCATGAATTCCAAAACCCTAGACCTCCAAAAACCTAACCCTAGGAGATGAAACGCCAAAAGTTATGTGGGACCCAATGGGTAAGTTGGTACCTCAACTTCCTGAGGTCTTTTTACGAAATTTTTTTGAAGAAGGAGAGTTGGTAATGTCACACTCGAGGAAGGAAATATTTCCCAGAGGTACATATAGTAAGCTTAACTACAAGAAAATTAGCTCATGCAAAATTTTGAGAAAGATTTATGACAATGCATACAAGTTAGAATTACTGGAAGATTTTTACATTTCTCCAATATTTAATATGGATGACTTGTACGAGTTTCATGAGGGAGATGAAAATGATGAAGAAGATACCTTGGCCAAATGGAAGAAACAGTTGCTTGTTAAACTAGTTGTAGAATTGGAACAAGTTTTGGCGAAGAGGATTTACAAGAAGACCCAAAATAAAGAGTATTTTGAATATTTAGTCAAGTAGAGAAACAGGGGTTGTGAAGATGCATCGTGGGTTTCTGAAAAGGAGTTAGAGTGCCTACAAGAAACTGCGTTCTCTATTGGATCTGCAATTGCATCTACATGAGTAGGGGATCATGTTTTTCTAACCAAGGATGTCTTATGCAAGAGCATATTTGGCCTCAAGCTACAATCTACATCAACTCAAAATATATTTCATGTTTAAGCTAATAAATCATAAGAAGGAATAAGTGTCAAATTCCTATTGTTGTAACATGTTTTGTTGTAATAGTTGTTGCAACATTATGCTAAAACAATTATTGCAACACATGTTGGAACAGTTGTTGCAACACATCTTGTAATTGTTGCTTCAACAAGTGTTGGAACACCGTTGTTGCAACACCCACATGACGTATTTAGAGGTTACGGATTATGCATTTTCAGCTCCACATGTGGATTATGCATTTTCAACTGTTTAAATCTTGTCAACTCATCATTTGGAAAAACGGTTTTGGGAAGGTGGACCGTGAAACTGCCCAGGAAAAAAAACAAGAAATGGTTGGGGAAGTTGAAGGGTCTGAACGTTTCAGTTTCCAGGAAAAAATGAAAAGATAAAGGGGGAAAAGAAAACAGTGCAGTGGGTTCATCTCAAGAGAGAGTTTCAGCAAAATTTGACTTCATTTCGCATAGGAAGAAATAGAAAAGAGAAAAGATGACCAAAGGATCAGAAACAAGGAAGAGAATTGATCCAAATTCTTCTGAGTTGTAATAAATATATAAATGAATTTATGTTCTGATTAATGAAGATATTTCTATTTCCATCCATTAGTTTTGTCTCTTTTTTTCTTTTCTAGTAGCAGTAAATTTCCTCGTGGCATTCATTAATTGTTAATTTCTGTTAGATATTAGTACACTATTAGTTGTGTACTTTGTGGGAAAACACCTGGTTTTTATAGGGATTGAGTGCAGAAGCTAGGGTGATTGCATCACCTAGGCTTTATATAATATATTATTACATAGTTTATAATAGTTTATTACTCATTAATATATGTTTTTATATATCATTATAGCTTGTTATCAAAGATTGGATTTCTACATTTGATAAGATTATTAAAAGATAAATGCAATACAAATAAGGTTGACCTATTGTAATAATAAAAAAATCGGTATTTTGAGCTGATTTCATTTAAAATCTATGAGAATTTTGTTGTATACGGGTTTACTAGGTTTACCATTCACAAATGTGGGGAAGCATCCCTTGGTTTCCCCATGAAGAAACCAAATGATGCTTCCCCACATTTGTGGATGGCATCCCTAGTAAACATGTCAATGCACACTAGTGTGTCATACCTAGGGGGATTCAAACTGGGCACTTGTCAGCATAGAACTAGCCAAATTCCTAATGACATTATCAACAAACAATTGAGATAACCCTAGTTCTCTATATAGTATATTATTATATAGTTTATAATAGTCATTTATATATTGGATATTATATAATATATGATTATATATAATATCAATATTTTTTTATTATAAGATTGGGTTTCTACCTTTGATAGGATTTATAAGAAGATAAATGCAATTAAAAAAAAATTAGATTGACATATTCCAATGATAAATAATTTTTAGTATTTGAAGGTGATCTCAAACAAATCAATAAGAATTTTGTAGTGAGACATTTTTTATATTTTTCTAATTTTTTGAATAGGGTTATTGAGAGGTTGGGAAGGTGTTTAACCATGTTAATTATTATTGAATTAGAAGTAAACACTTGAATAAGAGTGGTCAAAATGTGTTTGTATGTTTCCCTATCAACCATGGGGTTGACATCATCATCTAAAATCTGCAAGGGCTTCATTTAGTGAACCCTATGACATAGCATGTGCATTTATGGAATATTAAAGAATATCCTTAATTTCACTAGATATTAGAGAATACCTCCTAATATTCTTCCGTTCACCCCCCTCCCAATGCACATTTCCAAATAAGAAATCCTTATTTACACTAGATATCCTAGGTGTCCAGTTTTTCTGTAACATTTTTAGTACCCCTTTTTATTTCTACCTCTCATAAAGTGACATGACACGACACTTATAAGTCCTCAATAAATAGTATGCACACTGATGGACTACCTTTTCTTCCTTTTTCTATTCTTTATTTTAATTTGACCAATGAACTGATTGTAAACTCATGGAGATTTTAACAACACCAATTGCTTTGCATCATCTAATGAGGTCAAAAGGGTTCGAGTTACCCAAATCATGCATTAGCTTCTCTTTCCAAAAAGATAAACCAAGAAAAAAGACTAGTAGAAAAGTGGTTGGTTTTTGAGTTATCATTATATCAGTGTCAACATTACACTCTTTATTGGGTAGGGGAAAATAATTTCTACAAGATATAGGTGCATATTTTTATGGCCCTTTATTTGTTTCCAGCCAATGGGGATTCCTTATAGAGTCCTTCCACTAGGTACTCTTTCATGTCTTGATCAAATCCTTGATTTCAATGGGTTCCAAATTGATGGGAGAATACATACAACAAGTTAATATGTGACAATTGGGGGATGTGTCGAGCCCTCTAATGCTCTAGGAAGTATATAGATTGGTGTAGATGTGAGAGCTTCCCATGTTATAAATAGGGTTCTAGTAATTGAATGACAAAGAAGAAGAAGAGAATCCAAGGAGAACGAATACATCATTATGGAACTTGAATGGTGTCAACACTCTAGTATGACTCCCACCTATTAAAACTCATCCCTTGCCCCGATACCTAATTCAAAATCACCCCCCATATACATGATTTTAAACCCCTCAACAAACACACACACACACACACAGATATATAGATAACCCTTGACCCCTATGTACTAAACAATATATTACTTTCTTTTTTTGGAATTTCAAACCTTCCAATATGAACTCATGTGGTATGATATTGCATAATTAGTTAACCTCATTCTTAAATTCTATTACTTAAAATTATGTGCTTTTTAAACAAACAAAAAAACCATTCAAGCCCATTATTAACCCCGAATTTATCATAATTTCAAAGGACTTCTTTCTACCCCACCCCAGCTCTTAATATGTTTTGAACCCCAATGCTAATGTTATGTATATAAAATAACATTTTTAATCATGTGTATGTGTGTATGTGTGTATGTGTGTATGTGTGTTTGTATGTACGTATGTATGTATGTATGTATATGTATGTATGTATGTATGTATGTATGTATATGTATGCATGTATGTATGTATGTATATGTATGTATGTATGTACACACACTATATAACTTAAGACATTAATGTATTATTAAAAGGTGCATGCATGAAGAGACAAATTTACATAAATGGTGACCACAAGGTCTATAAATGCAAGGTCATTCTTCATTGTAGAACATCATCAAGTAAAAGACTAGGGCTCTATGATGAAATAAATAAAGAATTACAAAGCCATAAGGAAGACATAAAATCTTTGAAATCTCATTTGGACAACATTGAGGTTGGCATGAACAAACAATAGGAAGAATTAATGAAAATATTGAGCAAGAAAGGTATAGATCATAAATATATCTTGCAAAGAGTAGAAGATACATTACATAATATAATCACATTCAGAATGCAATAGAAAATTGAAAGAGAGAAAGTAATTGGTGAGAACGCATAAAGGTTCAATAGAATAATGGAAATATTGGAGGAAACCGCACCTCGGTCTTCACCAATGTCAAGTACATAACTACCAGGGATATCTCTCTTAGGAAATATAAGCAACCTAGGATTTAAAGGTAGAGATTATCAAAAAATTAAAAAAGAATGTGAAATTGATGGAAAACACATTGATTTGAAGGAACTTAAAGAAGAGCCAAAAATTGCTCATAAAAATGAAAAAGAATAACATCAAATCCCCAGTACAAGAAATATTGGATGAGACCCTTGAAGAAACTATGAAACCTTTCATGGAAAAAAATGAATACACACAAAGTGTTGTCACTATGAAAAAAATAAAACTCAAAGTTTACTCTGAATGATTCAATCCCTCATGAGCAACAAGATTTTTACCTTGTTGTATTCCCATTTCTAGAGTTGACTAAGTTGAAATTAGTAGAAAACGAGTTTACAAATAATCATCAAATCCGATCTGAAATAATTGACTCATTAAAAACCAAAAAGAGAGATCAATCTACAGTTCTAGAAAATATAAAATGTCTCAACATTGGAAAAAAAAATCATAGAAAGAATGGTGCAACGAAACAGATAAAAGTTTTATCGAAATTGCAACTAAATTTCAAGAATCTTAGAGTGACAACAAATGTAGAGGAAAACAATGATATTTGATCATCTAAATCTCAGATTGATCAAGTGGTCATAACACTAGAGTTATTAATATAGGAAGGGAAGAATACCCAACTAGATGAGAACCATGTTCATATTAAATTCGCATTGGCATTGTTGTCGCTTGATCATCAGGTGAAACTCCGATGCTTCATATAATAAGAAAAATTGCATCAAAGAATGAGGAATACAATGCTAAATTAATTGGCTCCTCCAACATCCTCCCTCCTCAGCTCACAATCATTCCTTCTTCCAAGCCATCGATGAGGCACTTGTTCTTGGATGGTGGTGCTCTGAGACGCCTTGTTTAGATGGTAAACTTACCCAATCTACAAAGGGATGTAGTTTTCACTCCTGAATCTTGTTCATGGGGATCCACAATCAACCATGGAATTATAATTGAGGGAGGGCTACATGTTTTAATGGGTATCTTCTTCTCACATGAGATTCTAAATGATCCAAAGCTTGCACCAAGGTTCAACCACTTTATTTTCATTGTGGTTAATTCCAGGGATGGAGAGGCTCACTTCTTTAATATATATATCCTTCTACTCCTAATAAGGACAGAACTAGTTGAATATACATCTAAATGAGAAATCACAGTGGGGTTATGGACTAAAATTATTCAAAGAATTGACAAATTTATGAACTACACAACCATGCGTCTAATTTTAGTATGAAGGAGCATGATGAATTCATTTCTCAGGTGCAGTGCGTTCATGCACTTTCTCTCTTCACCCATAATTACCATTTTCAAGGAATTTTCATATTCAACAACTAGTTAATGATTCTTCTAAATCTCTACTACTCGACCAAACAAGATGATCCATACGACGCAGTTGAAGTGTTGTATAATATCATGCATTAGTTTGTGGTAAATCTAATTGGAATTAATTTTTTTGGTAGTTCCCTTCCTTTTCGCCAACCCAAAGGAACCTATTTCCTTGCTTGAGATAGCACAAGCCAGAACTAGGAGAATAAAGAATTTGTTATGTAGTAGGGTTTTTTTCTACTAACCTAGGGTTTTATGCACTTCGTCTGGCTTCTTTTTGTAGCTATCGCCATGGTTTTCACTGTGGCTTCCTCCAATGGGGGGTTGTGATCCCCCTCCTACAACAACTTTTTCATGAATGAAGCTCGACGCAGAGGCATTATGCGACCTCCTTTTGAACTGTTGTTGCATCTTCACAACTTTGTCTCTATTGACGACACAACTAAGGGGAAAGAAATGGAGATTTATCCTGATCCCTCCCATGCAAAAGAAGATCACATCTGGGAGCCAGGTAAGTGTCTCCCTCAAGCACCCTTGGCTCCAAAATACATGGTCAACTCATTTAGAATTGAAGAACAGAAGAAGTACATGAAGGATCATGCATTAATCGGGAAGTTTTTGGGTCTGTGGCCCTCGGAGAGAGATCTTGTAAAATGGATTCATCATTGGTGGAATCCCAAGAGGAACTATGACCTACAACTAGGATCGAATGGGGTTTTTCACCATTATCTTCAGTGAACTTAAAGACAGGAACTGCATTTTTTATGGGGGACCCTATTTCTTCAATTCCGAGGGGTTATTTCTATGATTCTGGATGAAGAGATTAAGCCCGGAAATGGAAGATTTATCGCATGCACCATTTTGGATTCAGTTATACTCACTACCTCAATAGTTTTGGCTGGAGGAAATCCTTGTGGGGATTGATAAATCCCTTGGCATTTATGTAAAAGCCTCTAAAGCCACTAGACATCTATGCTACACCTCATATGTGAGAATTTGCGTCTATCTAAACATATCTAAACCTCTACCACAATCCATCTCATTGGAATACTAGGATGAGGAGTGGTATCAAACAATTGATTATGAGCACATCCCCTTTCTTTGTCGCAAATGTCATTAACATGGCCACCTATTCATGGAATGCCCCCTCAGTGCCCCGAGTAAACTAGATCAATATTCAATGAAAAATCCCAAGGATGTATTTACTCCAGCGCTAGGGAAGAGACGAGAGAGTCAAAAAAAGTAATCAGCTATGACGACAAAAGGCCCTTCCACCAACAACTCTTTTGACATCCTCAATCAACTCCCGGAAGAAGCTCCAATATAGACACTTCAAATGTGTGAGGACCCAAAAAGGATGGGGGAAATGGTAGATCCATAGTAGTTCCAGTTTTGGAGAAGATACCCCCAACTCATGCAACTAGTCCCATAGGAGCATAAGGCCACTTCAAGGAGGGTGGGGATATTGAGATGGATCTAGATGAACATGAGTTATTAGGGGTAGATCTAGTGAATTCAGAAAAGGCCTATCACAAAAAATAACTCTACAATATTCCCCCATATCAGTTGTGTAAGGTTCATAAGATATTTCTCAACTCCTCTGTTGGGGAATCTATCAAATCTAGCCCTAGGTTGGACATCCTTTGTGACTCGGTGAAGGATTCATGCAAACCCTCTAAGGAAGAGAAGAAAAAAAGAATAAAATCCACCCAGCAATTAATACAGGAAATTGGGAATAGCATGGTCAACTCTAGCAAGATCTAACTGATCTCAGATAGTTTTTCACCTCTTCACCCCCCAAATTCCTTATGAAGCTCATTTCCTAGAATATCAGAGGCCTTAACAATAGAAGCAAGCAACGAATTCTATGAAATTGCATCATGGAGGAGAAACTCGACATTCTTTTTTTATAAGAAACCAAATGTGTCGGTGTGGAATCAGATCAAATCTTAGCTAGATGTTGGCGTTAGGCCCATTTCATTGGAATGGATTCTTGTGGCTCGAAAATAGGCATGGCCATCCTCTAGAACCCGAAAACAATTCTCCTTGAAAAAAAATTACCACTAAATGGACCATCTCGACAGAATATCAGGCCATCGACTCCGATAAAGGAGGATTATTGACAAATGTTTATGGTACGCCTACCCAAGTGCACGAACTACCCTTTCTAAATAATCTTGAAAGAGTAGGAGGCCTTATTGGAAAACAATGATGGATACTCGATGGGGATTTCAACATCATTCTCACCTTGGAAGAGAAAAGGGGTAGCATTAAGAGATTGGAAGGCGATAGTAGTGGATTTCGGTCTCTGATTAATACCTTAGATTTGATAGACATGGAAAACACTAAGAGCCTCTTCACTTGGTCCAACCGTAGATCAACATCCCAACATGTTTCCTGCAGATTGGATAGATTCCTCGTATCATAATCACTTATGATGGAGGGACTCTCATTGGAAGCTATAATTCTATTTTTTATTGGATCAAATCATTGGCCTATTCAGCTTTGGTTGAATATCAATGGATCCCCATGTCGCAAACGCTTTTGCTTTGAAAAATTTTGGCTAACCCACCCATATTTCCAATCTAATGTGCAGAATTGGTGAGTGGTGGCTGCAATTTCTCATGGATATTTGATGTACATATTTCAAAAAAAAATAAAAATTTCAAACAACACCTAAAGAACTGGAACAAGAATACTTTTGGTAACATTTTTGAAGCACAGAGGGAACTCGAACAATAGATGAATCATATACAGCAGCAAAGTATGGATCAGGGTTGCACGGAGTAGTTAAAAGAGAAAGAATCTTAAATCAAACAACACTTGGAACGCGGGTACGCCTAGGAGGATATTTTATGGAGACTTAAATCTCATTTTCAATGGATCAGAGAGGGAGAAAATAACACCAAATTATTCCATAGATCTATGTTACAATGATGACATATCAATCATATCACAAAGATGGAAAATGATCAAGGCCACATACTCCTCTTCCATGAGGATTTGGAGCATGAGTTAGTCTCCTTCTACCAGAATCTCCTTTTGGAACCCCAGCAGGATCATTCTGAGGCCATAGAAAAATTCATGTGGCATATTCCCTCACTCCTAACGATAGAGCAGAATGTTTCCCTCTTGAGGCCAATTTCCCTAGTAGAGGTGGACCAATCTATAAAAGAGACGTTGGATTGAAAAGCACTGGGTCCTAATGGTTTCAATGTAGACTTCTTTCATCATTGTTGGAACTTGGTAAGAGAGGATGTATGGGAGATCATAGAAGACTCCAAGCGATTGGGTCAAGTTCTACCGGCTCTCAACGTGAACTTCATCACTCTCATCCCCAAGGAGGAACGGGTCACTCACCCCAGGCAGTTCAGGCCCATTAATTTATGTAATTTCATGTACAAAATCCTCACAAAGTTAATTACTCTCATACTCAAGCCTATTCTTCTTTTCATCATTTCTAATGAACAATCAGGATATGTAGAGGGACAACAAATCATGGATAGCATTATCCTGGGTGACTTGAAGTCGCGGCCGCACTGACCCTATAGTGAGTCGTAT
>CBVK0101893705.1:0-16296 GCA_900067695.1 Picea abies
GAAAAACCTTAGGAAAAAGAAATCCTAGGTGTGTGTGAAGTAACTCCAACAACTTTCCTTGATAATAAGCAACATACTTACAACAACAAGATTTAGTTCACAATTTAATTATGACTTAGTGCATTTTGCACATTTACTAAAAATCAAGTTGCTAACCATTCACTTACATGTCTCCTAGGCATGCATTATATTTTAAAATGTAATTCAACATTCTTATGTAAATAGGCTTGCAACCCCACTATCCAATTCTCAACATTTATTAAAGTTATGGCTTTGTTCTCCAAACAAAGTCCTTACAGAGTTCCTCCACAGAGAACTCCTTCCCCATGCAACTTTTTGTTGCACATCCATCTCTTATCTAAAATGATCTCGGCCTTGAGTCAACCTCATCTTTGTCATTTCAGATTCTTTCCCAATATTCTATAAGGAATATAAGCTTTCATTCTTATTATGGATTTCACTTTTATGTCCAATCATGCATATTCATTTCATCAACTTGCATTCACACTATGCTTTCATGCACTTATCTACATTCATCAACATACTGTGTGTGTACACCATAGATACACTTTACAGTTTCACATGCATATTTTTTTTTAAATCATTGTATACCTTATTTTTCACAATCATCTACATGTTTTTCTCAAAGGCATACTCATCGTGTCTTTTATCTTAACAACGGAGCATCCAAGCTCTTTTACTCTTTCCCATTTACACTAGATTTTCCTAAGGAATGGAATGCATTCTCCTCAATCTATTATTGAAGAAGACAGTCCAGGCCTTCCACATATGGTCAATCATGCCTCCATGGCAGTGTTCAAATTTGGTAGTACATATCTTACCTTACATCATACCTGATCAGGAAGATATATTATACTTTTTAAACATGTTTATGTACATCTACATATATGTGTGTGCATCACTTTTACATTTTTACCTTATTTTCCCATATTTATTTTAACATCATACAGTTTTAATGAGACCCTTCAATCACCTACACGACTAGTCTCACCAGTTAAAATCATAATTATGTTGCCTCTTTACAAGACAACAGTCAGCAAACGGTCTCTTTTTCTCATTCCTCTCTTAGAATTTCATATTAGATTTCTCTAAGGAGTTGCATACCTCCCAAAATATTACTAAAACAAGGTATGCATAACCTCCAACATAGGTTCAAACATGCATCCATGGAATTACTCAGTGAAGGTACGCACACTCCTTGCCTTACTTCCCTCTTAATCAGGCAATCATATCTTACCTTTAGTATACACATATACTCATACCTATATATTGTACATGAGAACCACTTGTACATTTCCACGTTAATCATATACATTCATCAAAATTTAGCTTATATTGATCTTTTCTGGTGAGGATTTATAGTTATTCACATGACAGGTCTCAAAGACATGATCATATTTATGTTTCCTTTTCTTATGGCGACACCCAAAAAGAATACATTCTTTCCCATATGCTATAAAATCCGGCCACAATTCAAAAACAGAAGCAAGTATTTACAACATTGCTTAATGCAATGAGTTAACAATTCTAGTCTCTCTTCATGTCTTAGATCACTTTTGGTCAATAGACCTTTATCAAGGGAATCCTTTCCTAAATTCCTTATTTATACTATTGAGTATACCCAACCATACATGTATGGTTATCATCCACCTATGGATACCAATATGACTCCTTGGTCACCTGGTAATGATCTAACTCTTCCTTTACCAGACTTTATATCAGTCTTTTTTTCAACATTACAACATTATCTTCATAAGGTAATAACAATCATTTATCATCATCATTTTACTTATGTTTCTATAATCAGGTCATTACGAATCATAAGATATATGACATCACCATAATTCCCTTCCAATAACAGACTTTAATAAGTCTACATGCATACCCAATATTTTCCATATACTTTCCAACATATCCTCATCTTGCATTTCCATGCATGAACCAGTACTCAGTCAATAGGAATGTGCATTTCCTTTAGTACCATTAGTTTATAAACTGGCTTAGATATCCATGTGAGTGTTATGGCTTAGTACCATTTCCTTGTGAGTGTTATGAATAGACCAAAGGACTCCTTTTTCTCTTCTTAACTAGGTTATTCCAGTAACATTTTTCATTCATTATATGTCAAGTAAACCAACCTTACAATTTTCCATCAGTCCTCTACTCATGAGGAATTTTCACATACATGGTTTATTCTTTTCCAACAACATTCACAATTGCCAGAGACCCAACAACCCATACCTACAGGTAATAGTATAACCACTAGTTCATTAATTTCCCTGACTCACAAAATTCTATAATAGGATTTTACCATTTCCTCCCTTCACATTCAGATATTACCATCAATGCCTACCAACACATCCCTACTCTTGTAAGAGTAGTTATTAGTTTGACAAAGGAACAAAATAATTCCTCTACTGAAGTTCAGTCATAATTCCCAAGGTACAGTTTCATTATGTTGTCCTTTCCTTCAGGGAACTTTTACAGATAATAAACAATATTTTTAAACACAAAGAACACTTTTAAACAAGCTCATCTCTAGCCTTAATATATCAATCCTCTAACTGATCTTTAGCCCATTCAGGCCTAGTGTTGTAGCTTGCTATGATACCACTCTATAACACACCCAACCCTCTAAGTAGATTTTAAGGGAATGGGGTATTAAAATTTTGTTTCCCTTAACCAACTCAAAACTTCCTTTCGATGGCACCATCGTGTGCTTCTCGTAAAGAGATTTCCAACAATGGTATTTTTTCTTAAAACTGAACTCGAGATCGAAATTTACAGTTTCTCAAAGTTAAGGCCACCTCACTACCATGTATCCCACACATGGAACTCTATCAAACATGTCCTCCTATGTGGTACTGACGTGTATTTCTTGGTACATGCTCTGCAATGTCCCCGACCACCCATGGCTAGGCCACGCTATGTCAAAGAACACTTACATTCTCTCTGCGGAACATATTGTAACATACCTAGCTTCTATTCTGAGCTATGCCACATGAATTTTTTTCTAACTGCATGCATTTAAAACATACACACACAACACTCTTGTGGAAGCTTTATATATAAAACGTGACAGACAAATACGTTATGTAAATGCAGGGATTCAAACTGAAATGGCAATAAACATATACATGCAACATATACAGGCAATACCCATAAAAATAAACACAGTTATAACCTCGCGTATGATAACCCATAAAAATATGCACGTAAATAACAATGCAGCATGTAAATTTTAGATTTATGATATTTGTGGCTGCCATCATGCATAGTGAGTGCATGCGTCCTTGGGCCTTTGATTTTTCCCATGTTTATGAGATTGGTTTTCTCTTATGTCAAGGATCCAATAAAGTCCTCAAGAGAAGGCATCTTCCAGGTGGCTCCAGAGGCAAATCTGATAGTATGGAATGTAGTTACGAATACAAAGAGTTCAGAACCAAGCTTGAAGAGAATGGTGAGAACCATTTGTTTCTCCTCCTTCGATTTATCAACCCCACAAGCTTTGAGTTGCGACAGTAAATCCTTGAATTTTGTAAAGAAATCTTGTATATTGTCGAATCTTTTTGGATCCAATATGAGAAGCTCCACCTCCATCATGTGTCCCCTCATATCATCATGTTTGTCAAACATCCCTTCCAAGGTGGTCTAGGCTTCATTGGGAGTCTTATAGAAAGATATATGAAAAAGGATATTGGGAGAAATAAGACTGCAAATTGTTCCAAGTGCCTCATCCATGTGATTTAAGTACTTGATTTTTCTATGGCTGATGTCGGTTCTGTAGATCTGTATTCAAGGTTAACCTGTAGAATCCTCTGTTTTGGAGATGTATGGCTATTTTCTCCTTCCATGAAAAATAGTTGTAAGGTTTAAGAATGAATTATTTTTGGAATTCCATCTTTCCGATGTCTTCAATCTTTTGTACCGACAAACAATTTTGGTGTAGATTTTTCTTAGCAGGTCGTCATCTCTAATACCATGTAAATGTGTTGAACCTGTACATAATATATCTAGCTAAACAATGATACACACATTTTCAGAGAGAATAGAAGAAAGAAGAAGAAGGAGAGAAAGAATGAAAGAATTCTCATTAACCGTTTGAATATTAATGAATAATTTACACATGATATACTCTGTATAACTCAATGAGTGCACAGTATAACTCAATGAGTGCACATTGGAGGAGAACCAATGCACCATAGTGGTTGTATAGAGTGATATGGACACACACCAACAGTTACGAGAGTGAATTGCCACCTAGGCTAGTCTCTTAGGCAATTACAGGAGTGAATTGCCACCTAGTCTAGTCTCTTAGGCAGTTACAGGAGTGAATTGCCACCTAGTCTAGTCTCTCAGGCAGTTACGGGAGTGAATTGCCACCTAGTTGAGTTAACTAGTCAACTATTCTTCAGTTAACTGACTGAACAAAAAGTAGTGAGGAGTTAACTCAAGGAATCAAGGGTAATGCGCTAGTTTTGTGATGATCTCAAGGCAAGGTCGAATTAGCATGGTGATGATCCCAATGTTGCATGGTGATAAAACCAATGCAACATCTAAACTCAACCTAAATAGTCAAGCTGAAGTGTCAACTGAAAGAGAATATTCTCCCCTAAAATATAGGAAAATGGATAATGACTAATTATGAATAATAAACAAGGAAAAACCTTAGTAAAAAGAAATCCTAGGTGTGTGTGAAGTAACTCCAACATGAAGGAGACCACATGTACAAGGATTGTCCTCACAAGGGAGATAGGATGAAGATTGTGCAAAAACATTAGAAAGTTGATAAAGTGGATGACATAGGTAGATGAATGCCAAGGATTTATGTAGCCTTGGACAACATGCAATAATACTACCAATCCCACATGATTGAGGTGGAAGGTGATATTGATAATCAACCCATAGCTATTTTGATTTATTATGGATCTAGTCATATATATATATATATATATATATATATATAATATAGTTGATATATTTAAATTGAAGAAATGTAAGAATGAAAAGTCTTGTTTGGTTCAACTATCCACTAGAACCAAAAGAAGAATCAATGAGATTGTTAAATATTGTGCTTTGAACATAGATGGAGTCAACACTAAGGCAGATTTGAACATCATACCACTTGGGTCATATGACAACTTGATTGATATGTATTGGATAGAAAATCATCATGTTATCCTATATTGTTACAACAAGGCTTTCACATGCCTCAATGAGGAAGGAAGTACAAGGGTGGTGCAAGGTATCCCAAGACCTATATATGTTAGAGACAATTTGACATTACAGTTGAAAATAAGTTTTAGAAAAGGATGTCAAATATATGCAACCCATATTGAAGAGCCAACTAAATATAATGAGCCAAGTCTTGAACATTATCTAGTATTGAGGGAACATGAAGTTGTTTTTGGGGAATTGTCAGGATTACCACCAAAGAGAGATATTGATTTCTCTATTGAAATAATTCCTCGAGTTACCCCAGTGTCCAAAAATACTTACAAAATGATCACACTAGAGATGAAAGAGTTGTAGATGCATCTATAAGAATTGATTAAGAAGGGTTGCATACACCCAAGTGTCTCACCTTGGGATGCCCAAATACTCTTTGTGAAGAAAAAGGATGGGACTATGAGGTTTTGTATTGAATTGAGAAATATTAATAAGGTTATTGTAAAGAACCGGTACCCTCTACTACATATTGATGATCTTTTCGATCAATTGAAAGGAGAAAATATTTCTTCCAAGATTGACTTGATATCAGGATATCATCAAGTAAGAATTAGAGAAGAAGACACTATCAAGACAACATTATTTATTAGATATGGCCATTATGAGTTTCTGGTGGTGGCATTTGGCTTGAAAAATGCACCAGCTACTTTTATGTGTCTAATGAATGGAGTGTTCATATATTACCTAGACAAATTTTTCATTTTCTTCTTGGATAATATTCTTATTTACTCCAAGACAGAGGAGGAGGAGGAGAAACATTTGAGGATGGTTCTTTAAGTGTTGATAGAGAACCAAATGTATGCCAAGTTAAGAAAATGAATTTTTTGTCAAAGGAAAATACATTATGTGTGCCACGTCATATCAAAGGAGGGCATAGTGGTGGACCCTAAAAATATTGAAGAATTAAAAGTTGTCCAACACCAAAGAATGTTTTAGAAGTCAAATCCTTTGTGGGATTAGCAGAATATTCCAGGTGATTTAGTGAAGGTTTCACCAAAGTTCAAATCCAATAACTTGATTGTAGAAGAAGGTAATAAAGTTTGAATGGAATACCAAATATGAAGAGATTTTCTAGCATTTGAAGGAAATATAGACCATTGCACTTATTATAAAGGTTGCAGATCTATATGAATATTTTTTTGTATTTACAAATGCATACAAGGAAGGTCTTGGTAGAGTCCTTACACAAGGTGGGAATGTCATATGTTATGAGTCAAGGAAGCTTAATGAACATGAAATAAATTATTCTATCGATGACTTAGAGTTGGAAACCATAATCGATGCCTTAAAAATGTGGAGGCATTATCTCATCAGAAGGAAACTCAAATTCAAGATAGATCATAGTGGTATGAAACAATTGTTTGAATAGCCAATACTAAATGCCCGACAAACTAGATGGTTGAAATTTCTCAGTGAGTATTATTTCACCATCAAGCATATCAAGGGAAAAGAGAGTAAATTGGTTCATGCACTTAATAGAAGGGTTCATTAAATGCATGGTACAACAAATTTAAACAATAGAATTTTGGAATTTGTAACAATAGAACATCACTATGTGCAAGTTAAAGAATTCTTACAATAGAGAAATGTAAAATAGACATATAAAGACTACAAAATGGAATAATATGATGTTCTCTCATTCAGGAATAGAGTGTATGTTCCTAATTCTCAAGAATTGAGAAATTTAGTTTTAAAAGAGATTCACAATGTACCATATGCTAAACATACAGGGTACCAGAAGACAATTGCAACAGTAAAAAGACAATACTTCCTGCCTATAATTAAGAAGGATGTGGCTTATTACATAGCCAAGTGCATGGAATGTCAGAAAGTGAAAATTGAACATAGGCATCTAGTAGGATTGTTACAACGATGTTTTATTCACGAATGGAAATTGGAGGTAGTTACAATAGACTTCATCATTAAATTTCCAAGGACAACAAGGAAACATGAATCCAACATAGTAGTGGTGGACAAGCTTACAAAGGTTGCACATTTTATACTAGTGAAAACAACTCACAAGAAAGCTAATATTGCATAGTTTTACATGAAGGAAATTGTCAGGATACATGGTGTGCCTAAGGAAATAGTGTCATATAGAGATCCCAAGTTCACTTCTAACTTTTGGAAGTGTTTGTTTAATGTGTTTGGGACTAATTTGAATTTTAGTACATCATATCACCAAGAATCAGATGGGTAGACAAAGAGGACTAACCGGATAACTAAAGATATGTTGAGAATGTATGTAATGGACAAGCCTTCCAAGTGGGAATAATATCTTTATCTAGCTGAGTTTTGTTATAATAATTGGTATTGGGAATCATTGAAGATGAAATCATTTGAATCCTTGTATGGAAGGAAATGTAACGCACTAGTGAGTTGGGACAACCCAACAGACATAGTAGTTATTGGGATAGAATTGCTAAGGGAAATGGAGGAGAAGATGGTAAAGATAATCAATAATTTAAAGGTCACACATGACAGGAAAAATATTTATGCATATAAAAGTAGTACATACAGGGATTCAAAGTGGGAGAGGATTTATTTTTAAAAGTAAAAGATAATAGGACCTTGCTAAGATTCAGAAGTTTCTCAAAGTTGGATGCAAGATATTGTGGGTCATTTGAAGTCTTAGAGAAGAAATGCTTAGTTGCATACATGATTGCATTGCCTACATCCATGAGAACTCAAAATGTGTTTCATGTGTCATTATTGAAGAAATATGTTCTTGATATTAACCACATAATTGATTGTATTATGATCTAGGTGAAGAACAAAGGGGACTTTTGGGTGGAACCAGTGCACATCTTGGACTGGAAAATCAAAGTTATCAGGAACAAATCCATTGGTTTGGTAAAGGTTCAATGGGCCTAATACAGTTTTGAATATTCCATGTGGGATCACTAGGAAATATTCCATGTGGGCCTAATACATTTGTACTTATGTGTGCAAAGCTCCAATTTGGCAGCTAGAGTTCCTGGAGCCACGTCTTGGAGATTTCTTGTCTGATCTATGTTGGAGACCTAGAAGGGAAATGGTAAATATTGAGGGACTAATGTGTGTAAAAGAGGGTACACTTCCTTGGAGTGCACATCTTGGACTGGAAAATCAAAGTTATCAGGAACAAATCCATTGGTTTGGTAAAGGTTCAATGGGCCTAATACAGTTTTGAATATTCCATGTGGGATCACTAGGAAACTATGTGAGAGGAGTACCCAAAATTTTTTGCAAATTTTGAAGAAAGTTGAATGTACATTTGTACTTATGTGTGAAAAGCTCCAATTTGGCAGCTAGAGTTCCTGGAGCCACATCTTGGAGATTTCTTGTCTGATCTATGTTGGAGACCTAGAAGGGAAATGGTAAATATTGAGGGACTAATGTGTGTAAAAGAGGGTACACTTCCTTGGGCTTTCCAAGTTTTGCGGAGCAAGATATTTTTGGTTGGAATTGTTGCAGGTGTTGTAAACTTGCAAAAGTATTGAGTATTATGATGTAAAACTTTATATATTTATACTAGAATGGTTTTTTGCACTGAGAAAGGTGAAATGTTAGGGGGGGGGGGAATTTAACATCGCCATTTTTAATCCATGGTTTAGTGATGTATAATGTAAATATGATATATGGTTGCGGGTTTGAATATGTAATATGTAAACATTGTATATCATGATAATAAAATAAAATGTAATTTTGGACGTAGATGGTCATGGAAAAATTAATGGGGGGATAATTTTTTGCAAGAGAGAGGAATTCTTAAGAAGGTGGCCCAAGGGAGAATTATTCATGGGTATTAATCCCAACCCAGCTTCCTTAAATTATGAATTGTCTATAACCTTCTAAATTTGTGTTTGAGTGTTCCCAGACTCAAACATTGAATACATGTAAGAGGGTGGGTGTGTGAAGTCACATCACATAGTTATTAAGAGATTGGGTTTGAGTAAAACTATATTTGGGAAGGGTGTGATTCAAGCAAAGCATTGGAAAAGAAGGAAATTTGTATGGGAAAAGGTAGTTTTTTCATGTAGGTTTTGGGATAGCAAGGGGGAGCAAAGTGTTATATATTGATGGTAGCCATAGTGGGAATGTGTGGTAGTTGTTTCGATATGAAAAGGAATGAAGAAGAAGGATGTTAGTCCTATAAAGTGAGAATATATGTGAGACATTAGCCTATAGTAGTGATCTTTCTCCTCTGACATCCCCGGAGTCCCCAACAAGAGAGATTCATAGCCAACCTATGTTGGATCCCTAGAGGGAAGTGGGAAGGCCTAAGGGACTACAGTGCAAAGAAGGGGGATCCCATTCCTTGGGTTGTTAAGGTTGAATAGAAAAGAGATAGAGGATTTGGATAATTGTGCATGAAGAAGTAGTTTTCTATGGGTAGAATTGAGTTGTGAGAGGACAATAGAGATAACCTCTCTTGTGGATTCATATCCCCATATTAGGGGCTATTTTCATATGATATTTGGAGAAAAAAATCTATGGTTGCAATGAATGTATGTCCTCTTTATATGGTTGTACATCTGTTGATAAAAATATAAACGATTTATCTCTGTCTTTATGTTCTTATTTATGGTATTCAATTGTTGTGCATAAAATTGTTATTGAGTGATTTTATATGAGGCGGTGTGCATGTATATTTGGCTTAAATTTGCAATGTTAACAAATGCATGTTAAATACTCAATGTGATACATTTAATTATGGAAATCCATTACTATGTGCTTACTCTGAGTTTTATGCATTTGTATGTTGTTGTGTGAATGTAAATTCTTTACATTCATGTTTTAAAAGTGTTGAAGATGTGAGAGAATTTTTAGAATGAAAACATTTTATTTAAATGGTATCACAATTGTTTTTAATTTTGTTGTGTTTAGTAGTCGGGGACACTACATGGTACCTATATCCTCCCACCCCTACAATTCTCTTTGTTCCAACTCCTCATTTTGCATTCACACTTGTTCAACCTATGAGCACTACTATTATGACCTCTATATAATCTACATAGGCTTAGTTTGTCCCTACCAAAATTGGGAATTGAGTGACTACAAGGGGAAAATATAAGAAGATTGGGGGAACCACTAACTATGAACATAGTGTGGAGACCCAAACCATTGCACCTCGGGTAATTCCACCATTTTCTTTATGTGACTTGACTTGCCATGCAAAAGTCAATTTTCCAACACTCCTAGAATTGAAGGACATTTTTAACACCGATGATTTGGGAGATAACTCATCCACTCCCATGGTGTAAATTTATATTCATGAATCATTGACTAAGTATATTACATAATTTTGCAGCAACCAACGATACACTTTATGTGATGCATACAATCATTATTCTCATCATTGTCCCAAGATAACTTAATTTCATGATTCCCTAGCCATCTTTCAACATCTCAAATCCTCTCTTAAGGAGAATTCAACCCCAATACTGAATGATATTTATGTTCGATGTCAAAGGATTTTTCAGAATAAGGGAAAACTAATTATTGAAATTGGTCCTCCTCCTATTCAAACTAATGATAATACTATGAAAATTATTTCTCTCTCAACTTTCATGGGACTGAGATTTTCTAAAGATCCTTCATTTTTATCATATGTACATCAGAGTATTTTATTCTATGCCCTATGTCCCCTTGTTCTCAACTTTAGTGGATCCTTCAACTATTAGTTTATTACCTTCCTCATTAGATGTATCTTATGCAAGGAAAACCTACCATTACTATGGTGTTGATACGAGGTTCACTTTCACATCTTCCACCCATACTATGAAATCACCTAGTAACATAGACTCGACTAGCCTTGTCTTTAATTTCAATGAAGAAATTTTAGAGTCTTTTATTGCACCAAATTTTCTGTGGGATGATATGCATCATTGCCCTAATTTTTCCCTAACAAACATGTCCCTCTAAACAAATAGCCAAATACCCATAGAAAAATCCCAATTCAATAATTCCACATCTAAATCAAGTGAAAGAGTGGATGATTAAGAATCATTTTCAAATAGAAAACCTCTTATTACAAAATATTATTATTCCAAAAACAAATTTGAAGAATTTAATAAGTATATGCTAATTTAATATAAAATATTATACATAATAATAATAATAATAATAATAATAGATTTAAAGATAATTTTAAGTAACAAGATATTTTTATATTAATTTTTTTTTATTTATTTCTCTTATTAAAATGAATTTACACATTTTAGAGGAAGTGTCTTCATAAAAAATATCTTGGATAAATGAAAGGTGAAAAGTTTATTATGGGCTTGAAAACACTTGTAAATTAATGAATCTTTGGATATGAGATAAGGACAAATGCCTCTTTGAGACTCTAGTTACTCCTCTTATTTTATATGGTTGCAATGTTTGGGGATGCAATATCTCTAAAGAGTCGTGGAGATCCACCCTATTATAACTTATCATCTCAAAATTAAAGACAATACACCCTATTGTATGAGAACAAGTTAAACAACATGGAAAACAAGAGGCTATCCAAAATTGCTTCAAACTCCAGTAGGCTAAAGATGCCCACTCTTGACTATATCATTGGCCAACAAAGGAAAAGATAATTCTCCATAATAAGAATAATATTAAAAACATTATTATTTCATATTTAAAGAGAAAATCATGTCTTTATTTTGAGAGTGCCAAGAAGAAAATCAATGTTGCTAAAATAAGAACAACAATTCTTAAAACATGGGATGAAAGAATCTATCTTTATGAAATTAAGAGGGTAGAAGATGAAAAACACTTTTTCATAGATTATCCACATTAGATCTCAATTCCAAAAGATTTGTCATCTTCTAACGAAGAAAACTATGGTAATGTTGAAATGCTTTTTTTAATGTTTTTTAAGCACAAAAATAAAGTTTTAAAAATTCCAAGTAATCTATCACTTTCTTAAAATTTTATGAGATGTTAATCATCATCATCATAAATTATCCCAACTTTCAATTCATAATTTTATAATATATAATAAAAAATTTATTACTTAATTTATAGTATTTATCTATTTTATAATTGGTAATAGAAATTTAAATAGTTTTCATAACTAATATAAATTTACGTTAATCTTAAATTAATTCATAAAATTTTATATAAATACAAAATTAATCTTTATTAAAAACATTAAAACATAATTTTTAAAAATAAAATAAAATAATAATTCTCATCTTATTATTATTTTGAGAATGCAATGTTGGGCACATAAATTTAGGTCGATGGCATTCTTTCGTTTCTAGTCAAAACCTAGCATCTTCGCGGTCATACAGTCTGTTCTGGGGCTGGCCGGGCTGAGACTGGAGCTGGCGCCGGGCTTGGATTCTGCAGACAGCCGCTCCATGATTGTTCTGACCTACAAGCCAATCTATAGCACAATCTATAGCACAAAGAGTCACGAGCACCAACAGGAACAGCAACACTACAACTATAACTACAACCGTAATGAGCACAGCAATGCCGATATTGAACATTACGTTGTTATAAGAGCTAAACATAACTAAACAAACTGCTGACCAAACGAATTCCCTGCGAAACAGCCCAATCAACTCTTTCAATACTGTGGCAATGGAGGAATCTAGGTTTTGCTCAATTTCTGTAATGCTTTGAAAAGATTGTATGAACTTAAACAGAGCCACTCCCTGAGCCTTGAAGACTTAAATCGTTCCAGTGCAAGAAAACAAATTGTAGTGTTAACGACCTGTTCACGTTCATGAAAAAACAATCACGAATGTTAAGGATAGACGATATTAAAACAAGTATTCCACTAATAATTAAACATTGATCGATTTAATATTCCACTAATAATTAAACATTGATCGATTTGCTGCATGATCGATTTAATATTCCACTAATAATTAAACATTGATCGATTTGCTGCACAGAGGAGCAGATTTGTGGCTTTTTGAAATAGATTATATAAGTTAGATTGATTTGTTGAAATGTGGTTTTTTGAAATAGATTGTATAACTATAAACTTCATTGAGATTGATTTGTTGAAGCATATGAATTTTATTACATTATAATCATAATGTTGAAAAAGATGCAGTGGTTCTTAGATTATTGTGTAATCAATTGATTTTCTAGTAAGTATGCTTGATTCACATATATTGTGGCTTTTTGAAAAACTATAACCCTTATTCTTTCTATTCCGTACATATTCTAGCACCTTCCAAGACTACACATAATGTGAAAAGGACATATAGCATGGCATTGGCTCTTAGATTATCAAACCTTATTCTTTATCTTCCGTACATATTCTAGCACCTCCCAAGACTATACATAATGTGAAAAGGGTATATAGTGGCACTTGTTCTTAGATTATTGTGTGATTGATTGATTTATAGATAAATATGTTTGATTCACCTATGTTGTGGCTTTTTGAAATATATTATATAACTATAAACCTCATTTTGTTTTATTTTACATATTCTAGCATCTTTCACCCACATAATGTGGTGGTTGGGTTATTATATATTTATATTCTTTTTGTTTGGTTTTAGTGGACATTAATCATCATATTTTTCTTCATCTTCATATTCTAACACCTCCCAAGCATGCAGACAATGTGGCAGCCCCTACATTATGAGTTATTATATATTTATGTTTATTGGATAAAACCAAGTAAAATCACAATGGATTTTGTGGACTACACATAATGTGGTGGCCGCTATAGTATGGGATGGTGAACCTATTTTAGAAGCACAAACCAACAAAGAGAGAGAACAAATATATATATATATATATATATATATATATATATATTCCAACGAATTATATGTATAAGATCAAGGAGTTATACAAAAAAAGTAAAGACACCTTTATAGGGAAGAAATGTATTACTACATTAGATTAAATGGAAAGTGGAGAATACAACCCATGTCTTGATGCTGCAAGGTCCCTTTCAATGGCTCTTTTCTCCAACACACACACCTTTGCTCTGCAAGGTCCCTTTCAATGGCTCTTTTCTCCAACACACACACCTTTGCTCCAATGCCTTTGATGAAGAAGATCCACAGTTTGACTTAGAGAGCTAAAGAAAAGATATCTCAAGTATAATCTATAGCAGAACTCTTCATGCATAAGAAAGCCTTAGCCTTTTCCATAAGAGATACCTCTTTATATAAGGTGAAAGAGGGATGGATGAGGAGATTAGGATGATCCCACTAAATCAAGGAAGTAAGTACGATCCAAACCGATTAGAGGCCACCTCATCTTCTAGAAGATTCCCTTCTAGAACATTCGTGAATTTCACTTTTCCCTTGTTTGAGAAACATCACACCCTATGCACAGGCATGTTGTGATGACGTCGCAGTCCAGCTTTGGTGCAGCGTGCAACGATCAAGCATCGTCGCACCCCAAGCATAGAGCAGGGTGCGATGATATCCTTTGTCATAGTTTTTAAGGAAGAAAAGGTAAACCACTTTTCTCATGGAGAAAGTCTCTTTTCTCATGGAGAAAGTCTCTTTTAGTGTTTTCAGGGAACATGGAAGTGATTTATGCACATGTCGTCGGTCAGGAACCTCGAAACAATCAAGCATCTGCATAATAATATATTGTCTTCTGAGGTAGGCATTTCCATATTCAAACTACAAGTGACTCTAATCATAAGTGTCAAGTGAGTCATGGCCACTAAACATACAATGTGGATCCATGTCATCATGATTGAGCATAGCCATGAGAAATACACTGTGGATCTATGCACTTAACGAATTCAAATTTGGACATAGACACGAGAAATACACGGTGGATCTATGTGTCAATGCAAACTCATAAATACTTTGTCGCAACCTGGACTAATATGGTGAGATCCAAGATCTTCATTTTCATCGTCCCTAAGTATGAATCTATCCATGTGATTACAAATGTCGAAGTTGAACATGGTAAAAAACACTTGATTACCGGTCATTATTGAAAACCGTTAACAAGTGCGAGAGAAATCACCATCGATGTCAATGACTCCCAAGGTACTCTAGTATAATCCAATGAATATGAATGAATGAGTTGAAGTCAAACACTCAATGGAATTTTCCAATCATGGGCCAATGATGTGAACCCAATGTTGAAAACGAAGAGACCTTCCATTGAGGTATGCATAATCCAAGGTACTAATGTGATTTCTAAGTCTTTTTCCCAGATAATGAGTTGAAGTTGACAGGAAAAGAATCGGCATAGGAGGGCCTTAATGTATCCCCCACCAATGACACAAAATATGTAACAGATTTGAAGTAGACCATAGTATGATTAAGTGATTTGGAACTAACTCACGGAAGACCGACATGGTAAAAAATTTAGAACTGCAGATGGATGACTCAATAGAAGGCTTGTTTAGGTTGGAATTCTCTTGAACATGTGAACCACGCGACAATTGTCTTGGCAACATTGAATCAAGGAGGAACCAACATATGGAATTTTGGATGGTCAAAGGAGAGACAGATGGATTTCCCAACTCGGATACAATGATGAAATGGGGATGGCATGTTCAAGAGAGACTTACTGCCACTAACACAAATACATATACACATTTCTTTCACAATTTTCCCCCACCATTTTTGGTGAGTATCTCCTTATTTTTACGCAAGCTTGAGGAGGATAACATATTCTTGTAATGTAAGATCATCCTTCAGACGAGTCCCTCAGAGTATGTTTAACAAACCCTAATAAGGAGTGGTTCAATCCCATATGGGTCTTTCGATGTTTCTTTTATGAGTCCAAAGAAAGAAAACTAAGGGGTTTTCATGTTTAGAGAGTCTAAAAAACACTTAAAGAAAACTCCACAATGTTCATTTTCGTAAGTTAGTTTGACGAGACTAAAAAAGAGATAATCTACCACTCATCAAACATTTTCTTCAAATATTTTTACAAGCGTGAAAAGAACAAGGTTGCTCGACTATCTTTTCGTATTTAGGGAGCTTGAAAAGAGCTTAAAGGATACTTCATAGAGTTGGTTTTTCATATTACCAATGCGAGTTCCAAAAAACGATAAAAGGTTACTCGATTGCATTCTCATAGTTTCACGAGCATGAGAAAGAATTAAGATTATGCTCA
>CBVK0101893714.1:0-11397 GCA_900067695.1 Picea abies
AGCAGTGTCAAAGAGATTTTGGTCTAGCTAGATAGTGAAGGGAAAAGAGGGAAATGAATTGTCAAATTGCTAGAGTATGACCTGCACATAAAGCCCACCAAGCTGATTAAGGGGCAGAGACTTGACAAGTTATTATCAGAATAAAACTATAAGGTACTAGAATTGCATCATATCTTCACCCAATCTAATGCACCCATGACACAGTTTGGACAAGACATCATGCGGGTATCTAGAAATTAATCCTCTCCATCTTGGTACATAGATGTTATTTACTTTTTGCAACACCTAGAATGTCCACCAGATTTGAAGAAGATGAGGGCCAAGTCTCTCAAATTAAAAGCTATAAAATTCTACATTTTAAATCAGAACCTATATTGGAGGGATCCTGTTGGAATCCTATTAAAGTGTCTTGATGAAAATGATGCTAAAAAATTCACAACAGATATGCACAAGGGAGTTTGTGGAGGACACCCGCATTGGAAAGAGACAACCCTCAAGATCCTAAGGGCGGGGTACTATTGGCCCACCCTTTTCTAAGATGTATTTACTACAGTAAGGGCATGCAATGAATGTCAAAAGTTTGCAGGCAAGCATAAATTACTCTCACTACCCTTGAAACCTATCACTACCAGTGGCCTCTTTCAACAATGGGGATTAGATTTCATAGGTGAGATAAATCCACCCTCCAGTGGCAAGAACAAGTGGATCCTCACTGCCACTAACTAATTTACCAAATGGATCGAGGCTATTCCCAGCAAGAATGATACTGATAAGGTGATTATGAATTTTTTGGAAACCAATATCTTTGTTGGGTTCGACTGCCCTAGAAAGCTTATAACAGACAATTCCCATGCATTCAAGTCCAACTCCATGATTAACTTATGTGGCAGCCATAACATTTCCTTGACACATTCCGCACCCTATTACCCTCAGGGGAATGGGCTGGACGAGTCATCAAAAAAGACTCTCATCATGATCATCAATAAATGTTGATTGAAAACAAGAAATCCCGGGACTCTAAACTTAAGTATGACTTGTGGGATGATAGGATCAACACCAATATATCCTTGGGAATATCACCATTTCAGCTAGTCTATGGGATAGAATATGTCTTCCCTACTCAAATCGGTTTACCAATTCTAAAATTACTACAAGAAGAAATGGAGGAAACGAATGACATCCAGAGGAGAATCCTTCAGATTATACAGGTTCACCAAAAGAGAGAAGAACTAAATCATCTAACTGAGGCATACCAGAGAAAGATCAAATTATCTTTTGACAAGAAAAACAAGAAGGAGATCTTTCAATAAGGAGACCTGGTATTGAGATGAGATTCTAGAAGGGAAGAAAAGTATAAGCATGGTAAGTTCGATAACCTTTGGTTTGGTCCTTTTAAGGTGGTTGAGGTTCTGGAAAATAATACATTTGTTTTACACAATCTAGATGATAGTGAAATTTTTGGAGGCCCAGTAAATGGGCACTTCCTAAAACACTATTTTTCTTGAAATACTGAGGGAAGGTCCCTCTTGTACCATAGTTTCTTTCCTTTTTCGTTTGAATTTGATTAGTTAGTTTGTGTGTGAATAAAGACTCCATAGCCCAACAAAGGCACTGGGGTGTAGCTACAGTTTTGGATTCAATAAGATGCATGGATGAGAGACAAAAACATATATACATGGATGACAGATAGAAACATAGGTAATAGAAGGAAGGTGGGAGAAAGTTATTAAGTTCCAAGGCACTAATCTGTTGTTCTTTGTACCCCACAGGGGGGTGTTGTCCCTAGTTGGAGCCAATGTTGAGACCTAAGTCTGCACCCCTACCCATCCTCTCTCATTTCCCTATGCCTTCATCGAAATCATTCCTCTTTTGGTTGGTTAATTCAGTTTCCCATTACTAAATGACTCAGTTTTTTATCATTATCTTTCTTGATTGATTCTTTACACTGAATATTTCTATTTTCTTGAAAGATAATTGTGTGTCATGGTTTGGGTTCAAAATATTTCTCATCATGTTTACCATTGATTGAGTGTGCAACAAGTTGACCAAATCCTTTGTTTGCACATGAAACATCCAAAAGAAAAATGCAACAATTCAGAGTAGTGGATTTCAGGATTAGATTATGAGTAAACATATAGGTTAAATTTTGACGGTGGAGATCCAACAATCAATTAATATCAACGACTCTTGTGCATTCAGGGTTTCAAAGTTATGTGAGGTTTAATAATAAAGCATATGAAGTTTCACTCTAGAACATTTTCACTTTGGGAGATTTCAATCCAAAACAAGCACAAACCTCTGAAGTGCTAGAGCCCTGAACTGCCACATCACTCCAAGAGATCAATCATCTAGGAGATATTCATACTCTAGAATAAAAAAACTCTAAAGTTCTGGAGCCCCAAAGAGTCGGATCCCCAAACTTTCATGTCACTTCCGGAGATCGTCCCTCTGGGATATTTCAATCTAGAATAAGCATGAACCTCCGAAGTGTCGAAGCCTCGAAGTAGTGGAGCCCTGAACTGCCACAGTGGATTCTCACTGCCACATCACTTCGCGAGTTCGGTCATTTGGAAGATTTTGATTCAGAGAAAACACAGTTCCACGAAGCCCTAAATGTCGAAGCGCCGATGATGCGTGACATTTATATGTCGATGACACGTGGTATTTATATGTCAAAGACACATGGCACTCATTTTCGGCATTTTGGTTACGTCATCTTCTATATTTTAGGTGACACGTGTCACTCTTCTTTTTATGACACGTCATTGACTATGACATCATGCGGCCACGTCACTCTCGGAGATTGTCCTCCAGGATGTTCTCAAACTTTATAGTCAAAAGCTCCCGAACGCTGAAGAGATGGAGTCCTAAAGTCCCAAAATATTTAATGGTAAATATATGTTAAGATCGGTTTAATTAGAAATAAGAGTTGGTTAATGAATTTGCGAGATTGCCACTTCGAAAGATGTTCATCCAGAGAAAACATGGTTCCCCAAATTTTTGGAGCTCCAAAGTGTCGGAGTGCGGAAGGGCCAGAGCACCCGAAGTCCCGAAATATTAAAATGATTAAAGTCTTAATCTCCGATGAATTTGCTTAAGTGATAAACATTGGTTAATGAATTCGCGAGTTCAGTCATTCGAGTGATATGTATACTCTGCATTCAAAATCTCCCGAATGCTGAATTTCTGAAGTGACTTATCCTCATTAATTATATGTTTTAGACTTTTTAAATAGCGCCAAATGAAGGTAAATAGCGCCAAATGAAGGGAATGCCGAGCCATTCTATGGCATCATATTGCTCATCTAGCAACATCTCGATGATAGTCGATAGGTACAGAACTAAAGCTTCATATTCGGACCTTGCAACACGACAACCATGAATTGGAGAAACTATACTCCATACTACAAAAGAAATATCAAAGACTCTAGAAAAAGCACCATAAGACTTCCCTCTCCCCCAGGAGATAAATTGAAGAAAAATGCTGCCAAAACATCCAGTTATCTCCAAGTGGCCTCCAATAATGTGCATGGATACAAACACTTAACTCATAATCTAGTTCTGTTACTCCTATTTAGTTTATTTTAGAGTTCAGTTTATTCCAGCATATGCATCAGTCTAGTTTATTGCTAGTAAAAGTTTTTAGTTGTTTAAAGTTCAATACTGTTTAGATTAAGTTAATAAGTGGTCTTTTATGTGTGATAAGAACCACTCTTTTGTTATTAAGTCAATCTCCAAGTATACCTTAATATACTCCAACGACGTTTTTAGCTATGTTAACAAGTTGTTTGACAACTGGTAGTATACAGTTAAGCCTTAATCCCAAATTGACGAGAGCCTTTGCAACTTTGATAAATATGCAGTTTTTGTACATTTTGAGGGTTCGATTTTTGGAAAAAAGAAGATCAATACATCAACTAATTGAACCTGTTCTATGCATGGATTAAATCTCTATGCCTGGTGAATATACTCTTTATGATAGTGTTTTTGTCTAAATCTACACATGATTTTATCTTATCTTGAATGCATTTTTTGATTTGTGCGAAGTACATTTCATTTCCTTCAGCTATTGTATAACTTGTCTTTACTAATATGAAACATGTGAAACAACAAATGATTTGGTGAAGATTTGTTTCCATTGAAACCTTTGGGAGTAATTGTGTTTTTGATACATGTTTAATATCTTGAAATGATATTTTAAGTATTAAACTTCTTGTAGCAGATTGTTCATTGATTGGTTTGTTGTTTCCCTTTTTTTTTATCTCTATTATTTCACTTGTCTATCATTTGTGTGCCACCAGCGAAGGAGAACCCCCATATATATCATTTTTCCAACCCAACCATGCTCTTATCTTGGTAAAACGAGCCCTATAACTGACCAACAAAATAAAAAAACCAACCATTCCAAAACATGAGGTGGCCTAGCTTTTCCCTTTAGCAGTCAGGTGTAAACTTTAGGACCAACATGTACTACATTTTTGAATCATAGCTCTGGATATTGGAAGAAATTGTAATGTCTTTGTAAACTATTGTGAAATCTAATTTAGAACCATGTAGTTGTTGTCTTTTTTTTTTGAGAAGTTGGATCTACGAGTAATCCTATCAGATCCTTAACCCATAGAGGTAGAGTGTTCTAAGAACTTGAAGGGTTAAGTGCCATGAGGTTTTTGCGCCTTACAGAGTTGTTGATATTGATGACTTCAGTTGTGTACTACAATTGAACTCTGGTGGTTTAATAATTTCATAGTTAATAATAAAACCCCGACCAATGAACTTGTAACTCATAATTACCGCAGATTCGATCATCATCAAGTCTCCGACTAGTGGTAGTGACATTCTCCACTTGGATAGGATCTTGAAGTATCCTTAGTATGCATTGGAATTGAATAAATAATATTCTTTTATTAGTGTGCGTAAGCATGGTTATAATAATTTATCGGTGAATGGATATCACTCCATCGTTTTTGTTAAAACCACCCATATCCTAGACTTGGGATTAACGTAAAATTTATATCCACCTTATCTTTAAATTACAATATTGTTAAGGAATTCAATAGTTATAGGTGTTGATTGGGTATTTTTCTAAGAAGTCAATCCTTAGAATTTAAGATTTAAATGATAATATAACCTATCAATTGTTGACTATAACTTGGTGTTAATTAATAGTATTATTTAAATTCCGGAATGCTTGATATTATACTTACTTATCACTCCGTTAAAATAAGGGAAATGGAATTGTTAATATCTTAATTATACGAAGTTTAATTGAATCAAAGCTTCTTTTCCACAAATAATATAATAATACGTGAAACATAATTAAATAGTAATTGCTATAATGAATTTTATGATCAATTTTTTTTTTTTTAATAAAAGATATCTAAAAGGAATAGAAGGATATTGAATTAGGGAGCTAGTTGGTATATATATATATATATAGAATAGAATAGAATGTATCATTATTATGTTGGTCTTATTTTTAATGGCAGTAGTGTGACTATCATATGCTATACTCATTATATAAGTTATGAATATTACATGAATATGTATATTATGAAAACTATTATGGAATTAATTGGATTAAAATGGGTAGTGGTTAATTGTTCATTTGAGAACATAAGTTAAAAGGAAATTGATTTTTGGTTGAGGTTAATATGCATACTGTTATGATTATTTTATTGGATAATGTTCTCCAAAATGACTTGTTAATTGTTGATCTTACAAGCGGGTTATAACAATGATATGAATGAGTTAATAGAGATGTTTTTGCAATGATACAAAGTCAGGCATTTGGGCAGTTCTTATGGTATGAAATTGATTGATGAACTAATCAATGTATAATAGTTTAATGAGTCACTGATTTAATTTAATTGTGTCATGATTAAATTACTCACTTTAAAGGTTAAAGTGGGTTAAAAGAGTAGATATCTCGATGTTCCTTAGAATAGTTGCCAGTCCCGAGTCCTCAAATGGTCAAAATCAATTAGATGAATCTTGGAATTGAGAATTGATTATGTGTCTTGGAGGTTCTAACCTTGAAGGTAGGTTGGATGGGTATATATCCATGATTATCTTTTTGTGATATGATTTATTTTGTTAGTAGTGATGATGTTGTATAATGAAACTTGCAGTGTAGGATGTAGATGAGAATTGAATGTGTAATATTGATGTATGTTATCGTTGTATATCACTTGTTCTATTGATGCATTATAAATAAAATAAAAAAGTTTACCATTATTGAACTCACTTACATTTATCTGTTAACGTAGGGAGTTGTTACATCTTCATAATATTCTTTGTCTTCAACTGCATATCTTCATTTACTTTCTTGGTCTCTAACACTGTTATTGATATTTATATTTCAATCCTAAAGACACACCCTCTTTCAACAAGAATTTCCATTTATATAGTCTTCCAATGGTTATGTACAACTAAATAGTCACACTTCTTCAATATAGGAATGCATCTCTTCATTATAAGTATGTTCCTTTTCTATTTAATATATTAATCATACCATTTCAATTAATACAATCTAAATGAACCATTGTTCTTTTTAGATTGTTCAGTCACATTTTCAATTGGGTCAATAGATTTTGACTATCGTGATTTAATTCACTTTTTACCTTACCATAGGTAAATACAACCATAGTTTGCAAATACCACGTGTACACACTATGTGATCTTTCATTTTTACCCTTTTTCTTTAACTCCACTTTCACTTTCACCTTTTTCTTTTTTCCAATTTCACTTTTATCTTTTTCTTTAATCCAATTTCACTTTCATATTTACTCCTCTTTTATGTAAACTCCACTTCCACCCAAATTTTCAAATTTCGTTATTTATTAAAGTCATATTTATATTTAATCCACTTTCATTTCCACTTTTATGTAAATTCCGTGTTCACTTAACTTTGCCACTTTTGTATTTATTAAAGTTATACCAAGGTCACATTTATATTTAATCACTTACTAACCTTTGACATATATTTCATCACTTACTAACCTTTGACATCAATGCCAATTTATTCAACAATTGAGTGTATGAGTGGATATAACCATTGGTGGCTAGTGGAAATTGTTTGGGTTTGAAGGGTCGTCCAACTTTAGCCTGGAAATAATGATGAACAAACGTTTCTACGAAATATCGACTACCGTATTGATATGACAGACTCAAGGGTTCTCGATACTACATCAATAAATTTCCCTTCGACTACACTTTGAAATGATAGTGCACGAGAAAGTATTCAAGAGGGAAACACACCAATATTCGTTCTGTTCATCATGATCCTCTCTCAATAGAATATACACTCATCATGATAACTTGATTCAACTAGTGTAGTAATTGAAATTGTCTCATTCTTTCATTCTTTCAAAACACTCGATCAAAATATCCCCTATATTTTGGTAGTCCACTGCGTTCCTGTAAATTAGTATTCCTGTAGCTTTTATCGCAGTTACATTGCATACTACACTATGATACTTCTTATATTCATTATGAAATCAATGAAAACACAATATTTCCATTAGCCCAAGACAACAAAGAAGAAGCATAGTTGCTGAGACCTTTTTGTGATTTCTGTTTTTCCCTCCCACATTCTATTTTCCCACTTATTTACGCTCTTTCGTTTCCCCCTTCTATACCTTAATTTTTCCCATTTCCTTTTATCCATTATATTTCCCTTTCTTGGTTACTATACTTAGTCATATTTTAGTTCGTGGACCTTCTGGTTCATGGAATTTCACTTTTACATTTCCATTCACTTACTTATGCATAAGTCTACCTCAACACTTATACTTTTCTTCAATTCACTAGTACGCGGGCTCAAACATTTTCCCTAATTTTTCCACGGCCTTCACATTTCACTTTAACTTCCGTGTTCTACACTTCTGCCATCACTTAAATTTTATTTTCATCATGGATGTCGAGTTCCCAAATTTTTCATTTTTCCGTGCTCACAAGTTCGATCGACCACCCATATATACTTAGTTTCTTTGGATCATCTCTCCAATCGCGGGTTGGCGGGTTCACAAAAATTCCATATTGAAGTTCTCTCACACCCATCCCCACCATTAATTTTCTTTTCCCAATATGCATTAAGTACTATTTAAATTCTAACAACTGTTGTGCAGACTTTGAAAAGACCATTAATAATGGCAAAAGGCTCGAGGAATTTTCATTAAAATCTCATTTAATCCTCATTTGTGAAGGGATTAAATTATTATTATCTTTCAAAAGGGGTCATTTGTAACCATTTTCCAACAGGAGGAACAATTCTATCAACTTAATGGAAGCGTCATATTGACAACAATTATGTGGTGACACTCTGAATATTTTTGGCCGTGAAGATCAAAATTTCTAGTGGTAAAGTGAGTATTGGTATTATTCCTCCACTCTTGCTGCACAAAAAAATGGGAATGTGATTTGGATGTCAGGTATTTCTTTTGATGGTTGTGTTCCAGAGGTTTTCGACTGTAAGGAAATTGTTGCATGGTGTGTTGACAAGTATGTACCAAATCAAAGGGCTAGACAACTTTAGGGACATTCTCCAATTTCTCTTTCACCTCAAGTCTTCCATAAAATGTTAAATCTTCCATAGCCAACTCCCACCTTCAAAAGAGAATATTGTAGAGATTTTTTGAAGAAACATAATACTGGGCTCGACCTCTTTCCAGAGTACTTGGATAATCCTGCATCTGTCCTAGAAGACATAACCATAATTCAAGTTGACTCTTTAAATAACCCCTATCGATAAATTGCAAGGTTATTTACCAGAGTAACATGTCAGGAGAATAATGCTTCCATATCTTGGATGATTTTATATATATTGTATTTTACATTCCAAGAGAAAGATATTTTTGATTGGGGAAATCTCAATTATATCGAAATTTATTCCCAATTATCGCATTAAAAAAAGGATAAGAAATTGTCTATGGCTTCTTATTTGATATTTCCTATCATGCAATGTTGCCAATTCCCAAATTTGACTATCATTAAAAGGGTAAACTGTGAAGCACACCCTATTACCTTTTGGTATCAAGCATTATAGAGGCATAAAACCCCTCTATTTTTCTATGAAGTTTATAATGACTTTGTTTCAGTCTCCAAAAACAATTTGTTGGGAGAAAGCACTCCTAGGGTATCTGTTGAAGCTGTCAAATTTCTAGAGAAGAAAGGGATGATAGAGAAAATGGAAAATCATAACATCATAAGGATATTTTGTTCAAAAGAAAATCCGTCCTTTCTACCATATTATGTACCTGATAAATTATCCATCACAAAGGTAGAAAGGAAAAACAATTTCTGGTTGCGCTTTTTCCATGAAAAAAGGAAAAAACAATTTATTCCTATGCCCTAGAAGATTGGAGAATTTGTTTTGAGAAATATACATAAAATTGATGAATTTGTAGGTCATTTTAACAATGTCAGTTTGAAATATGCTGAAAAATATCAAAGGTTTTGATCCAAATAAAATATTTGTTAAACATATGCAATCAATGGGGTTTAGTAATTATTTCATTCAAAATGTTTTGAGTGAAGAAGAAGAAGTCAATTTCCAAAACACTCATGTACATGAGACTAGTGATTTAGAAACATTACTTAGTAGTAATGATCTTTATAAGCAAAAGGGAAAAAGTACTGGTGAAAAAAGTGATGAATCTCCAGTTGTCACTCTGAAGAATGCTACATATAGGAGAAGTACTCTAGTGGCCCACCCAATTAGGAAGTCTGTCAACAATAGTTCTAGTGGAGGAGGAGATAAGAATCCTCCCTCTAGAATAATTGAAATTTCCCAGAAACTTCCCGTGAGAAAGATAAGAAAAACCCCATTGCAAGAGGAATAGAACAATCTCATAGAAAATGATATTCAAAGCTTCTCCTTGGAATATATGGAATTGGAAGTAGACATTGAAAATATATTTCCTGCAATATAACAACATGAGCATGTTGTTCATCAAGATTCTGTAATTGACGTTGTTAGGAATGAAACTTTTAGTGAAGAAGAATCCTTCACTTTTCATAGTGCAAATTTTGATAAAGAATCTAAACAGATGATTGTGGAAAGAAATGACCAGAAAAATAAGAAAGGAAAATCCCACTTAGAGATTGATCTCAAGTATATGTGACTGTCCCAAATTTCCAAAATTCATAAGGCAACCGAGGATGCACATGATGATTCTATTTATGGTTTGGAGGCTAAGAATGCCGACGTAAAGGAAAAGATCAAAGAATTGGTAACTTTCCTGATGCCTCTTCCCATTTTTGCTAGCCTTTTTAAAATGATAAAACCAACCACATGAGGTATCAAATTCAAAGGATCATCAAGTTTGCTTACATTTGTTCAAAATTATGTTGAGAAAAATATAAAAAAGAGAATGTCACTTGTAATAGAGGCATGGAAAGTCTAATAATATTATTTCTTGAGAGCGCATGTATTTCATGAATACCTTCAAGCTGATTTAAAAATGAAGAAGGATTTTATGCATACATTTGTTTACCATTTGGGATAAAAAGTTTCAAATATGAGAGAAGCGAAGAGGAGAGAATAAGATATGCCTTCTCCTAGTCGAATCAAACAGTTGAACACCTCTTGGAAAGAAAATATTAAAAATGTAAGAAATATTGTCTAAGCATGCAATAAAGTTATAATAAAAAGAGAAGAACTATTCAAAAGGCTTACATAAATAGATTTAACAAGTAGCACTGGTGAGGTTCAAGATGCTAAACTAATCTTTAATTCAATGTTTATGACAAAGAAAAAATTTGATGAACACGTGGAGATACTAAAGGGATTATTGACAAAAAAAAATTAATGGCATGATTGAGTATGGTGAAGAAGAAATCGATAATTGGATTATTGATTACTCTATGAAAAATCAAGATATTGAAGAATCAATCCACGTTATTTCTCATGACCTAAGAGATTTAGAAGGGGAACTATTTAATATCAAAATTAGACATGAGATAAATGTTGCACCCATGAAGAATTACATTGAAGATTGGTTTAAAAGAGAACATGATAAGTTAACTAACGAGGGCAAAGAAATGACAGTTGGGACAGTTTCGGTAACCATTAGCGAGGAGAATAAAAGGACAACAACATGCAATTGAAAAGAGAGAGATACCATCATAGTAATTCAATACTGATCACATTTTTCTTTCCTTATCAATTTTCATCCAATTATTCCACTTCTTTGAAGAGAAAGGTTTAACCAAAATATGATAACTTTATTTTTGTTTTCCTTCCAGGTCTTGTTGTTCTTTATCCACCCACTTTCTTCTCTCTATAGTTTATTTGTTGTTTGTATTTACTTTTATGGTCTACAGGAGCCCTATTCTTAGTCCTCTCGACAAATGCATTTTAAATTTCAAAGCATTATAACTGTTGGACACACCTACCACA
>CBVK0101893715.1:0-21041 GCA_900067695.1 Picea abies
AATGAACACAAAGAACACAAAATGTATGTACAATTTTATTTTTATTACGGACTTCAATCCTTGGGGTTTATAAACAACAACTGAATAGAGTACAACTATACAAGAGTACCATCTCTATATGCAAGACTCAGCTTACATTCTCAACACCAACTGAGATGAGGCAACAATCCTCAATAGATATCAATCTGTCAACAGGTACACGATCTGTCAATAGTGCAACCCGCATGTGCATGCACCCTGGCTCACTACAGCCTGTGTGTGAACGTGGTCAGTGTATAATGCAACAAGTGTATGCTTTTGAGCAACTAGGGTTTTGATTTTCTTCACATGCTCAGATCCTCTGCAACCTGCAATCACTTTCTCTTCCGTCTTCCACTGTCCAAACTGACCCACAACAAGTCACAACACATCCAAGCTCTCAAATAGCTTACTCATGCTCCACAACAAATCAATATGAATGCTATCTCAATGATGTATAAATAACTAGTATACCATAACAATCATGTCACTACTGAATCACAAGAGTGCTGATCACTCCATCAACCGAATCAACCAAGCTGAACCACATCATAGAATACATACCAAGAATGCCCTAATCATTCAAAACACATCAAACAATAGTATCCATCAAGACAACAATGTAACCATACCAGTGTCTTAGTGATAGATCTGAGGCCATATAATGTAGATCTAGAACCTGCCTCATCATCCAAGAGCTTGGCACTAGCTTAAACAAAAATCTCCATGATTTTATCCAGTCCACGCTCCCTGTACACAATCAGCCCACGTGTACACTCACCCTATACAAAGCTATCCTGTATGTACACACACCCTATACATAGGCAACCTGCATGGGCATCGAAAAATAAGGTTTTTCGTGAGTCCAAGAATTTTGCCATCAAGATCTCTGACATTGCCGAAACTTTGATGCATTCATGAGTTCCTCCTCTTGCTCTCTTCCTCAGAATAGATCTTCAATCATGATCAAGAGATCCACACCAATAGAATGCTCTCACAAGAATCTCTCCATCAATACTCCACAAGATATTCACAAGAAGCTCTCCATTGATCCACAAAAAGGATTCTTACTCAATGTGTATTTTATAAGAGATCCTAGCTTCTTATTTATACTTTCATATTCTAGGTCACTTAACCCATTTTTAGGTTACTTAACCCATTTCTAGGTCACTTAACCTATTTTCCTTATTTTAGGGTTAACCACTTTCCATGAATAGAAATTTCTCCAATACTTTATCATTTAAATATTCCTTCTTGATTTTGTCACTTCATTTTATCATTTAAATAATCTTTCTTGATTTTGTCACTTTACTTTATCATTTAAATAATGATTTCTTCTTTTCAAGCACTTTGACTTCTTTGACCTTTTGGGGCTTCAAGCCATCATATAGGGGTCCTTCAACTTCGTAGAGCCATAACTCTCAAACAGTGAGGAGTTATGTGACATTCCACATACCACTGGAAATGGCATGTCAAGCACTATCCATCTAGGACATTTTTGCCAACAACTTCATTGATATTCATCTCATTATTCCACATACAAGCATGGGTCCTCCAACCATTCTCCTAGGATAACTCAGTTCGTAAAGCATATTCCCATGAGGGCTTTCACCATAAGGAGACCACTTTGGAGTACATCCATTTGTGCACCTTATCAACCATGTAAGACAATAATGATTCGTCTTTGCATCAATTCACCACTGCATCATATATATCAACTATGCATCATGTATCAATGACAATTCATTGATCCATCTTCATCAATGCATCATATCAATGATCCATGTTTATCAATTGGTTTCCACTTGGACATCTATCATTCTCATCAAGGGCATCATATCAATGATCCATATTTATCAATTGGTTTCTACTTGGACATCTATCATTCTCATCAAGGGCATCATATCAATGATCCATGGTTTCCACTTGGACATCTATCATTCTCATAAATGCATATTCATTGTTCATCAATCATCAATCAATCAATTACTTGACATCAATCAATGACATTAATCAAACCAAACCATTTGCATCAATGATGTATGATCCAACAATCTCCCAAATAATCAAACCATTGGCATCAATGACAACATGATCCAACAATAACATACCTTATTATTTTTAGAAATCCAAAGAGAACTAAGTTGGGATCAATTTTGACGGTGTTTCATAAGTTTGAGTTTTGAGTATAAAATATTTCAAATTGGTCTATCATTTTCTTCTTTTGAGCTATACATGTGTTTAATCTATCAAAGTTCTCTTATGCGTCTGGACCATATTATCTTATTTTTATGTGTGATCAAGAATATTTATTTTCACTATGATGGATGTGAGGAAATTTTATTTATATTCTCAAATATGTGATGTGTGAGGTTCCTGATCATTTCTCAAGAATTCTCTTAAAATATTTTTTTTTTATTTTTTATTTTTTTTCATTTTTATCTTTCTTTGATTATAAGAGTGGAATTTATCAAGGTCCTACATTATTTCTTGATGTAGAATATTAAATAATATCATAAGACAAAGAGGATTACTAGCTCTATAAAAATGCAGGCGGATTTCTATCCTTGTGAGGTTGCTGTTTAGGTTCTGACAGATTTAAGCGTCAACATTTTTGGTGATTCCTATGGGGACACCATCTGAAAAATTTGAAATCTGGTTTAGCATATTTGAAATACTTGAATTTTCCTCAGGCTAATCATCCCTAGTTAGAAATTTGATTAAATAATCAACAAATAATTTTTCATAAGCTATATAATCTTGTAATAACAATAGTCGAATCCAGGGAAGAATTAGAAAGATCTTGGCAAACACTGGCCCAAGAAGAAGAAAGAAAAATTCTTCGAAGACAATGGAGGGACAAAAGACAAGATTGAAGGAACGAGAGACGAGAATGAATAGCATAAGAACAAGGTCAGAATTGAAACTGGATAAATACAAAGGACCCATCACTAGAAGCAAAATCAAGCAATTACATACTTAAAAAAGTGAAGAAATTATTCTTTCCGAAAAGGATAAGCTTCCGAAAATGGAAGAAAGAAAGAAATAAATACATGAAGGACCACGTGAAGAAAGATGTGAAGTACCGCACGAAGAAATAAGTAAAGAAATAAGGCATGAAGAAAACAAAGATGATGAAATGAGAAGATTCAGAAACCCCAGAAGAATGGGAGATTCTCCTCTTGACCTGTGCGGTAAGCAACATGAGCTCCTAACCCTTCCTAAGGGTACTCTGAAAGAATTTTATGGATATGAAACAATTAACGCTAAAATACATGTTGATTTGTTCCTGGAAGTTTGTGACTTTCATCTTGTGGAACATGAAAATGTAATGGTAAGGTTATTTCTCCAAACCTTATCAGGCTAGGCTTATGAATGGTATATAACATTTCCCACCAGATCAATTGGTTCATTTGATGATCTCCAAAACATGTTTTTGACAATGTTTTCTCCCCTAGTCATGTATCACACTATTCTCACTAATTTTACTCAGATTTTATTAAAGAAGAAAGAGAGTATATGAGATTATCTCAGGTTTAATAAAACCCTGAACAAGATTCTTGAAGATAAGAGGCCAAATGACCCAATTATACTTGGTTGTTATAAGAATGCAATGCCACCAAATGTAAAATTTTCTATCAGAACATCCCAAATCGATACCTTAGAGGAAGCAATGACTAAGGCCACATAAATGGAGGAAATCATGATTGAAATAGGTGATAACCCTGATATCATCCTCAGAAAGGTACATACGCAAATGAGTAGTCTAGATATTGATGATCAAGGAGCCTCTAGGTCGATAAGAAATGAAGAAAAAAATCTGCGACCAAGTCAAAATCAGGTCATTGGTGGAGGGTTTTTAGGGGAACCATACCAGATGTAAAGGTAGAGCCTATTGCAAAAAAAGAAACTAAGAAAAGGATTGAGATTTCACAAATGAATAGAATAATTAGGCAAATGCAAAATGAAAAAAATAGATTGAGAAGGAATGATAATTATGTACCAAACTCGAGAATTCCGGTCCAAAAAAAAAGAAGGAACCTTACTCAAGAGCATAGAGTGAGGTTTGAAAACACTGATAATCAACAAAGACAAAGGGTCCGCAGACATCCAGTTCTGAATGCATCCGTTCTGGATGAGTCATATGATGAACATATAACTGAACAAGAAAATGATTATTTACTAGAGGAAATTTTTGAACTTGTATAGATGGACATATGCGAGATGTCCATGTATATATTTAAAGAAGGTGACAATGACCCTATATCACAAGAGAATGTTTCCCAAACACCAACATTTGTAAATAAATCCAAAATTAAAGATGATTTTGAAAAAGACAAACAGAAAAATAAAGAAAAAGATAAATAAAATGGGAATGAGAAAGAGATCAATAAAAATGTGATGAGTAACATTGGAGCCAGAAACAAACATGAAATATCAACCCCCCCCAGATGAAATATAATGTTGTTGATGATTTGAGTAAGACGAGGATTACTCTTCCTTTCACACAAGTGGCGAATATCCCTCAACAGAGGGAAAATATTTTGAAATTGTTGGATGACCCATCTTGAAGAATGGAAACCGTTGTCATAATTCCAAATCAAATTCAAAACACATCAATAATCAAGTTGAGAGGCAAAGTCACATATTTCAATTGAGAACCATGATGTTGCACTCCACAACTGTCTAGTTGATACTGGCACAAAAAATAATATCATACCATTGGTAGTAATGGGGGCACTGGGTATCAACTGCACCATATATTATGAAACAGGTGAAAGCATTTATGCGATTGGTTCTAGGCAGGTTCCAACTTATGGAGAAATTAAATATTTTTATGCTTGGATCATTTTTTCTCCTCATATTATTACAATGTTCAATATTGTGGTGGTGGGTATTCCTCATGCATATGGAGTTTTCCTAGGAAGATATTGGTCATCTATGATCAAGGGATATATAATGAATGATGGAAGGTGCATGATGTTTCCAGATATAGATAGAGCAATGATCAAGGTTCCTCATGAACCCATGAGGCCATTTTCCTTCAAAAAGAAGGATAATGAGCTAATGGAAGATTACATAGATGACGAGATAATAAATTATGTTATCCTAGACATGGAACAAATTGAGGACATGGAAAATAAAGATAATTATTTTAAGGGATACTAGAGGATTTCATTTGATGGAGTCTTCTCAAGTTCAGGGAATGGAGTTGGAATTGTCCTTATAAACCCAAAAAAAATTGTGCACCCACATGCTATCAGACTTGAATTTTCATGCACAAATAGTGAATCGGAATACGAGGCTTTGATTCAAGGAATGATCCTTTCACAAGAAATGAAGATAGAACATTTTATAATAACTCACGGCTCCGAGTTGGTAATAAATCAAGTTACCCAAAAACATAATATTAAGAAAGAAAGATTTAAATTATATTTCAAAAGACTGAGTGAATTGATGGGATCTTTTTTCTCTTTTAATATTTCTGTCATCCCATGGGATAAAACTCAGAAGGTAGATTCATTAGATTTGGAGGCTTCACTGTTGAACCTAGATGATGTTCAGAGAAAAACATATTTAGGTAAAAAGAGTATTCTGATCTTCTGTACCTGACAATCAAGAGTATTTACAAGTGTTTCAGAATGATGAAGAGCTAGATTTCTTTTTAGTAAATAATGATGAAGATGAGGATAATGACATCGTTGATGTTCCAAATAATTTTGTTAATTATGAATCTATTTTTACAAGAGATGATCATGCTAAAAATCTCCTGGAAGAAGTATTGGTTCGAAGAGTCCAAGAAATAAGAAAGATTAATATCGGGACTGATAGTTCCCCAAAATATATCAACTTGGGAGTTGATTGCACAATTGATGAAGTTGATCAATATGTTGCACTCTTTAAAGAATATCTTGATGTGTTTGCATGGAGTTATGATGATTTAAAGACATATGATAAAAAAATATTTCAGCACATCATCCCATTAAGAGAAGGAACACATCATGTCAAGAAAAAGATAAGGAATATGAACCCCAAGTTGAAGCCAGTAGTAAATGTTGAACTGTAAAAGTTAAATAAAGCTGGAATAATATATCATATCATACATTCTAATTGGATTTAAAATCTGGTGGTTGTGAGAAAAAATACTGGGGAGATTCAGATGTGTGTAGATTTAAGGGATCTTAATAAATCAAGTGTAAAGGATAATTATCCTTTGTCTAACATGGAAATTATCCTCCAACAAGTCATTGGATTATCTTGCATGTCCATGTTAGAAGGTTTTTTTGGGTATAATCAAGTCTTGGTTGTAGCGGAAGACAGAGCAAAGGCATCCTTCATAACTCCTTGGGAGACATATGCATATGCTTGGTTTCCCTTTGGTTTAAAGAGTGTTTGAGCTACATTTCAGAGGGCTATGGATCATGCCTTTGAGGGTTTGATAGGAAAAATCATGGTGGATTACCAAGATGATTTAACAGTCGACTAAAAAACAAGGAGTGGGCACATTCATCACCCGAGGATAGTTTTTGATAGATGTAGATTATATGGAGTTTCTTTGAATCCAAAGAAATGTTTATTTGTTGTGACTGAAGGAAACTTATTGGGTCATATTTTGTGCAAAGAAGGAATATATATTGATCCTAAGAGAGTTAAATATATAAATGAAGTCAACCCTCCATCATCCAAAAAGGATTCTAGTCATTTTTTGGCAAGATTAAATTTGTACGAAGATTTGCCCTTCATTATGCAATTATTGTGAAACTGATCAACTCATTGTTGAAAAAGGATCAAAGGTTTGAATGGAATTTGGATACACATGAAGATTTTAGTAATATAAAAAGGGAAATCACTACAACCCCAATCCTCATTAATCCATACTTCCAAAGATACTTCAACATTTATTCATTTGCAATGGAAATTGTCATGGCATCTGTTCTTACTCAAAGAAATGCCAAAGGTGAAAAACTACCAATTAGTTTCATGAGAAAGGCCCTTTATGATTATGAATTAAGATATTCAGAATTGGAGAAACAAGCCCTGTCTCTTGTAAAAGAAGTGGCACACTTTCAAAATTACATATTAAATTCTCATGTCATTACATATGTTCCATCCTCTCCTGTTAAGATGCTTTTAAATCAACAATTGAGAGAAGGAAAATGGGCAAATTGGTTGGCAAAGATTCAAGACTATGACATTGATATTAATCCTTTAAAGGCAGTCAAAGGATAGGGTTTGTGTAATCTCATTGCGAATGGTGATTCTTTGGATGGAGTAATTTTGATTTCAGCTAGAGAACCTATGGCTGTTTAAGAATGGTATAAAGATATTTTATTTTACTTAAGGTCTAGAAAATTTCCAGTCACCTTGAGTCCAAAGGATTGAAGAACGTTGAAAATGAAGTCAAATAAACATGTGTTGATTTCCTATGTCTTATTTAGAAGGAATTACGATGGCATATTATTAAGGTGTGTTGATGAAAAGAGATCTCAAGAATTAATGCAAGAATTTCATGAAGGTATATGTGGTGGAAATTTTTCATCCACTGCTACAACCCATAAAATAATAAGAGATAGGTTTTATTGGCCATCAATTTTTAAGGATTCATATTCTACTATAAGAAAATGTGCCTTTTGTCAACAATTTTTAGGGAAAATGGAAAGATATGCAATTCCATTACAACCCATATATGTAGAATAACCATTTTCCCAATGGGGAATAGATGTCATTGGGCAAAAAATAAATCCAAAGTCAAGTAAAGGGAACATATACATCCTCACCACTACGGTTTATTTTACAAAGTGGCTTGAATAAGTAGCATTAAAAAGGGATGACTCTGAATAACTGATTAAGTTTCTCAAAGATAATATATTGTCAAGATTGGGTGTCCCGGAAAAATTCATTACTTACAATGGTTCAAATTTCATCGGGTCAAAATTTGCAGAATTTTATGGAGAATATGGCATCGTCATGGGGAAATAATCAAATTATTATCCACAAGGGAATGGTCTTGCAGAATCCACCAATAAGACACTCATTCAAATATTAAAGAAAACTATTGATAATAATCAAAATAATTGGAATTTAAAATTGACGGATGCTCTATGGGTGAGCATAATGACTCCAAAAGACAGTACTGGGATGTCTCTGTATGTGTTGGTTTATGGGAAAGAAGAAAAAATTCCAATTAGCCTCAAGTTAAATGCCTTGAGCTATGGAGTTAATACAAAGGATGAAAAAGATATTACTCCTATACAAAAGATATTAAATCAACTATTAAAATTGGAATAAGAATAAGTGAAGCTTTGTATAGAACTTCTTAGAGATAACAAAGTATCAAAAATTTTTTTTATCAGAGTGAAACCATAAATAATTTTCAAAAGGGTGAACTGGTGTTACTCTAGAACAAAGATAAAGAGAAACCATCAATGCACACAAATTTTGAGGCACTCTGGATTGGGCCATACATCATTGAAATTATTCTGGGTTTTAAATCATATATGCTCAAAGACATGAAGGGGAAAATGTTAATGTTGCCTATTAATGGGTGACATTTGAAAAGATTGTTTCCTGAAATTTTGTCTTCTCCTTGTACATAGTTTTCAATTTATTTTATACATCCTTACTATTCAATTCCATATCCCAAAGGATATAAAAATATGGTCATGAAGATTTTGGATTCTTGACAACCCATAAGGGGTTATCATCCCACAGTTGGAGCCAGTTGTTGAGACATTTTCATGCTTTTAGTTTTTTCCTCCCACATTCTAGTTTCCCACTTCTTTACACCATTTCATTTCCCCCTTCTATACCTTCCTTTTTACCATTTCCTTTTATCCCTTCTTTTTCCATTTCCTGGTTACTATGCTTAGCCGTATTTCAGTTCGCGTACCTTCAAGTTCACGGACTGTTGCATTTACATTTCCATTCACTTACTTATGCATAAGTCTGCCTAAACACTTATATTTTTCTTCAATTCATGGGTACACGGGCTCAAACGTTTTCCCTCCCTTTTCCGCAGCCTTCACATTGCACTCTAACTTCCTTGTTCTACACTTCGACCATAACTTAAATTTTATTTTCATCGCGAATGTAGGGTTCCCAAACGTTCCATTTTATGTTCTCGCAAGTCCGACCGACCACCCATCTATACTTAGTTTCTTTGGATCATCTCTCCAACCATTGGTTCATGGGTTGGAGGGTTCTTGAAAAATTCGATATTGAACTTCTCTCACACCTGTCCCCGCCATTAATTTTCTTTTCCCAATACGCATTAAGTACTATTTAAATGATAAAAACTATTGTGCAGACTTCGAAAAGGTCATTATTACTGGTGAAAGGCTCAAGGAATTTTCATTAAATTCTCATTTAATCCTCAGTAGTGAAGGGATTAAATTATTATTATCTTTCAAAAGGGATCATTTGTAACCATTATCCAGTCAAAGAAACAAATTTATCAACTTAATGGAAGCATCAACTCGACAAAAGTTCTGTGGTGATACTCTAAATATTTTTGGCTGCGAAGATCAAAATTTCTAGTATTCGAGGGCATACTGGTATTATTCCTCTCCTCCTACTGCATAGAAAAATGAGAATGTGATTTGGATGTCTGGTATTTCTCTTTCTGTTTGTGTTCCAGAGGTTTTTGACTGTAAGGAAATTGTTGTATGGCGTTTTAAAAAGTACATACCGAATCAAAGGGCCATACAACTACAGGGACATTCTCAAATTTCTCTTTCACCTCAAGTCTTCTGTAAAATGTTAAAGCTGCCAGAGACAACTCCCACCTTAAAAGGTGAAGATTGCAAATAATTTTTGAAGAAACATAATAATGGGCTCGACCTCTTGCCAGAGTAATTGGAGAATCCTGCATCTGTCCCAATAGACATAACCAAAATTCAGGTTGACTCTTTAAAGAACCCCTATCAAGAAATTGCATGGTTATTTATGAGAGTAACTGGTCAGGAGAATATGACTTCCATATCTCAGATTCTTTTATATATTTTGTATTTTACAGTCCAAGAGAAATCTATTTTTGATTGGGGAAATCTTATTTCTATCGAAATTTCTCCCCAATTATCACATTACAAAAATTATAGAAATTCCTTCTCGGCTTCTTATTTGATACTTTCTATTGTGCATTGTTGCCAATTCCCAAATTTGACTATCAATAAAAGGGTAAACTGCGAAGAAAACCCTATTACCTTTTGGTATCAGGCATTATGGAGGCATAAAACCCCTCTATTTTTCAATGAAGTTTATAATGACTTTGTTTCAGTCTTCAAAAAAAATTTGTTGGGTGAAAGCACTCCCAGGGTATCTGTTCGAAGCTTCCAAATTTCTAGAGAAGAAAGGGATGATAGAGAAAATGGAAAATCATAACATCATAAGGATATTTTGTTCAAAATAAAATCCTTCCTTTCTTCCATATTATGTACTTAATATATTATTCATCACATAGGTAGCAAGGAAATATAATTTCTGGTTGCAGTTTTTTCATGAAAAAAAGAAAAAAACAATTTATTCCTCTACCCTGGAAGATTGCAAAATTTGTATTGATAATTATACATAAAAAAGATGAATTTGCTGGTCATTTTAAAAATGTCAATTTGAAATATGTTGAAAATATCAAAGGTTTTGATTGAAACAAAATATTTGTTGAACATATGCAATCAATGGGGTTTAGTAATTCTTTCATTCAAACTGTTTTGAGTGAAGAAGAAGAAGTCAATAGCCAGAACACTCTTGTACATGACACCAGTGATTTAGAAACATTACTTAGCAGTAATGATCTTTAAAAGCTAAAAGGAAAAAATCTCGGTGAAAAAAGTGTTCAATATACAGTTGTCACTCCGAAGAATGGTACATATAGAAGCAATACTTCATTGGCCCACCTAGTTAAGAGGTTTGTCTATAATAGTTCTAGTGGAGGAGGAGATAAGAATTCTCCCTCTAGAAAAATTGAAAGTTCCCACAAACTTCTCATGAGAAAGAAAAGGAAAACCCCATTGCAGGAGGAAGAGCACAATCTCATAGAAAATGATATTCAAAGCTTCTCCTTGGAAGATTTGGAATTGGATGTAGACATTGAAAATATATTTTCCACAATAGAAAAATAGGAGCATGTTGTTCAACAATATTCCATATTGGAATTTTTTGGGAATGAAACTTTTAGTGAAGAAGAATCCTTCACTTTTCAGAGAGTTGTTTTTGATAAAGAATCTAAAAAGTTGATTGTGGAAAGAAATGACCAGAAAAATATGAAAGGAAAATCCCGCTCAGAGGTTGAACTCAAGTATATGTGACTACCCCAAATTTCCAAAATTCATAAGGCAACCGAGGATGGGCTTGATGATTCTATTGATGGTTTGGGGGTTGAGAATGGAAACTTAAAGGAAAAGATCAAAGAATTGGAAACTACCTTGATTCCTCTTCCCATTTTGGCAAGCCCTTTGATAATGATAAAACCAAGCACACTAGGTATCAAATTTGAAGGATCATAAATTTTTCTTACAACTATTCAAAATTATGTTGAGAAAAATATCAAAAAGAAAATGTCACTTGCAATAGAGGCCTGGGAAGTCTCTACGAATATTGTTTCTTTTGGTTCGAGAGCACATGCATTTATTGAATATCTTCAAGCTGATTTTAAAAATGAATAAGGATTTTATATAGATGTTGTTTTACCATTTGGGACAAAAGTTTAAAACATGACAAAAGAGAAGAGGAGAGAAGAAGATCTTCTTTTTCCCAGTCGAATCAAATAGTTGAACACCTATTGGAAAGACAAGATTAAAAATCTAAGAAATATATTCCAACCATGCAATGAAGTTATAATAAAAAGAGAAGAACTCTTCAGAAGGATTACATAAATATACTTAGAAGGTAGTATCGATGTGGTTCAATATCCTAAATTAATCATTAATTCAATCTTTATGACAAAGTGACAGTTTGATGAACACGTGGATATGTTAAAGGGATTATCGATTGGAAAATTTAATGGCATAATTGAGTATGGTGAAGAAGAAATCAATAATTGGCTTATTGATTACTCTGAAAACTTAATATATTGAAGAATTGATCCACGATATTTCTCATGAACTAAGAGATTTAGAAGGAGAACTATTTAATATCAAAATTAGACATGAGATAAATGTTGCGGACATGAAGAATTACATTGAAGATTGGTTTAAAAGAGAAATTGATAAGTTAACTAATGAGGGCCAAGAAACGATAGTTGGGGAAGTTCCAATAACCGTCAACAAGGAGAATAAAAGGACAACAACAAACAAGTGAAAAGAGAGAGATACCATCATAGTAAGTTCATATTGATTGCATTCTTCTTTCCTTATCAATTTTCATCCAGTTATTCTTCTTATTTGAATAGAAAGGTTTAACTGAAATATGATAACTTCCTTTTTTTGTTCCTTCCAGGTCTTTTTGTTCTGCATCGTCCAATTTTATTCTCTCTATGGTTTATTTCCTGTTTATATTTACTTTTCTGGTCTGTGGGAGCCCTAATCCCAGTCCTCTCAACAAAAACATTTTAAATTTCAAATCATTGTAACAAACCTTATTATTTTAGAAATCCCAAGAGAAATAAGTCAGGATCAGTTTTGATGGTGTTTTATAACACCGAGTTTTGAGTATAAAATATTTGAAATTGGTTTATCATTTTCTTCTTTTGATCTATACATGTGTTTACTCTATCAAAGTTCTCTTATGCATCTCAACCATCTTCTTTTATTTTTATGTGTGATCAGAAATATTTATTTTCACTATGATGGATGTGAGGAAATTGTATTTATATTGTTTTCAGATTTCTGTGGTGAGGAATTTCAAAATCATTTGCCGGAGAATCCACAGTTGGTGTCATTTTGTCATCGACGTTTCGAATCCTGATCGGGATTCATCATTAGGACTAATTGTCAATTAGAGAGCTAGCTGATCTTAGTCATTAATAGTGTATATGCAGGACAGTAGATAGGATAACTATGTCGGCTAAATGTAACCCTAATTTGGAGCTAATTAAATACAAAATTAATTATTAATAAATTTAAACGTGACTTCTAATAGTGAATAATATAAATAATTAAAGTTTTTAATAGATATAAATAATTTGAAGTTTTTTAGGTTTTAAGTATATTATATTACTTAATATTATATTGTTTTACATTTTAATTATTGATGGAGATTAAGGAATTAATAAATTAAGATGACAAGTGATAATTATTAATATATCGTGAGTGATCTTTAGATATAGAGTTCTAGGGTTTTTGTAGTATTTGTTTTGTAGTGTTTTTGTTTAAAACCTAATAATCTAATGTTTTTGTTTATAACATAATAATCTAATGATAATTAGTAATAATAATTAATATAACATAAGTGATTTCTAAGTGTTGATATGTCTAACAATGTATAAAGGTCTAGGGTTTCTAATGCTTTGTTAAAAAGTTTTTAAAATTGTTTAGCCAATCATGATTAGTGATGATTATTAATTTAACATTATCTCTAATTAGGTATAAAGTTCTAGGGTTTGTAGTATTCGTTTTTTAGTGGTTTTAATTTATAACCTAGTAATCTAAAGATAATTGGTAATAATAATTAATATATCATAAGTGATTGACAATGTATGTAGGTCTAGGGTTTCTAATGGTTTGTTTAAAGAGGTTTATAAATTGGTAGTAAGAAATAAATCTAGGGTTGGTTTTAGATTGAAATTTATCTTATTATATTAAATGTTAATATTTCTAACTGAATGTATAATTCTATTAGATATTCTAGAGGTTGATTTGTGATTAGGTTTTTAAGTGTTTTTCTAGGATGTAATTAATAATAATTTATAAAGTGTCAAAAGATTAGGGTATATATATGGTTTTATTAGTGATAATTATAGTACTAAGTTTATTAATAAGAATAGTGTGGTAGGTAGTACAGAGTTAGTTGGACGTTTTTAACCAGTTACCGACTCAAAGGTAGAACAAAAACAAGTAAGGAAAAGGAGGAGGAAGGTGTCGAGCCTAATTTGATCTGAGAGGGTCTCTAAGTTGGTTGATTAATGGGTGCCAAAAGCTACTTACTTCTAGGCCTCCATCTCTGTTCATATTGTTAGGGTGTTTGATTATTTTTAGGGCTTCTCTTAGGCATCTCTTGTAGTAATGGTCCTCTTTTGCTAAAATCTTAGTATCCTCAAGGCAAACATGATGTTTGGTTTTAAATGAGTGTTCTGCTAAGGCCGAAGTGCGAGTGCGTTCATTTCTAATGTCTGCTTCATGCTCCTTGATCCTTACCTGAAATGATCGTCCGGTTTCCCCAATGTAACACTTGCCACATGAGCACAAGATCTTGTAGATGCCTTTTCCTTGATGTTGGTCTATGGGGTCCTTTACAGATTTCATTCTTTGTCTGATAGTGATTAGGGGTTTGAAGGAGGTTATAATTTCTTTTCTTTTTAAGATCTTTGCAATCTTGTCTGTGACACCTCGAATGTAGGGAAGAAAGGCTTTTTGGTTAGAGGTTTGATCATTCTGGACCCGAGTCATTCTATCCTTCTTATTCATTGCCTTTTTGATGTCTTTTTCTCTATATCCAATGTTCTTAAAGACCCTGGTTAAGTGGTTTATTTCCTCCTCTAGATGTTCCTTGTCGGAAATTCTTGCTGCCCTTGTGGCCATGGTGTTGAGAACCCCCATTTTTTGAGAGGGATGGTGGTGGGAATCTGCATGAAGGTAGCTATCTGTGTGGGTTTTCTTCCTGACGACCTTGTGTCCCAAGGTACCATCTTGTTTTCTAATCATAAGCACGTCTAGGAAGGGTATGCTATTGTTTTCTTCTAGTTCAATGGTGAATTTTATGTTCTCAGAAATGCCATTGAGGTGTTCAAAGAATCTGTCCAGTTCTTGTTTTCCATGAGGCCACTTGACATTGGTGTCATCAACATACCTTTTCCACCTAGATGGTTTAAGGGGGTATGTTTCCAGGGAAATTTTCTCAAACTTCTCCATATAGAGGTTTGCTACGATTGGGGATAAGGGGGATCCCATGGCTACTCCACTTGTTTGTTCAAAGAACTCTCCTTGGAAGCTGAAGAAGGTTGATTTTAGACAAACTTCTGCTAGTTTGGCTGTTTGGGGGTCTGTAACTTCATTTATAACTTGAATGGCCTCATTTAACGGGATCTTAGTAAAAAGTGAAACCACATCAAAGCTGATGAGCATATCCTTTGATTCAATTTTCTCTTCTTTTATAAGTTCTACGAAGTCTCTTGAATCCTTTATGTATGATTCTGTCTTGCCAACTAAAGGTCCTAGGATTCTTGCTACATACTTAGCTAGTTCATAGGTTGGGGAACCGATTGTGTTGACAATTGGTCTCATAGGAACTCCTTCCTTGTGGATCTTAGGGAGTCCGTATATTCTAGGGGTGATTCGGCAGCTTGGAGTTAATCGTTTCTTCATTGTTTCGTCTAGGTTGGAAGATTTTATGGCTTTTGTGACTTCTTTGATGACCTTGGATATTGGGTTGTTTTCTAACTTTTTATAGCTACCAGTTGTGGTGAGATGTTCTTTCATTTTGGTGTTGTAATCCATTCTATTCATGACTACCGTGGCTCCACCCTTATCGGATTTTAGAATCACAATGTTTTTATTGTTTCTGAGGTTCTTTATGGCCTCATGCTCATTTTTCCTGATGTTATTCTTTGGTGGTTTTGCATTCTTGAGGATCAGGGTGTAGTCCTGCCTGATAGCATCCTTGTCTTCATCGCTGAGGTTTTTTATGCTGTCTTCTATACTGTAGACTATGTTTTCTAAGGGAATAGTTTTAGGAGCAATTGCAAAACCCAAACCTTTCTTCAATATTTTCACCTCTTCGTTGTTTAAATCGTGGCTGGATAGATTAATTATCTTTTTACTATCCTCCTTTGCTGTGTTACCATCGTTTGCTGCATCTCTTTTATCGGCGAGTTTCTTTAGTTTACTTGCTTGGCATTCACCTGCTATGCGTCCTTCTCTCTCCTCTTTGAGAGCTGCGCTGGCATCTAAAACCGTCCAGAGGTCTGTTCTTATCTCACGTGCGAGCTGTAGGTGGAGTTTTAATGCCGATTTAGATAGCCAATCGAGTGTTGAGCGTGTTCTCCTAATTTCTCCTCGGATTAGGGTGCGACTTAGTTGTTGGAAGGCTTTGAAGTTCCATCTACTGCATAATGGGTGATTTATGAGAGCGAATTTCGGGGTAAGATCATTGTCTCTGCATTTTTTAAGAAATACTAGATCAGCAGCTCTTCTATTGATTTTTATTCGTAGATTTTCCAATAAACGGAAATTGTTCCAGGTTTCCCTTCCGTATAGGGAAGAAATCACTGTTTTCAAATTTCTGTGGTGAGGAATTTCAAAATCATTTGCCGGAGAATCCACAGTTGGTGTCATTTTGTGATGTGTGAGGTTCCTGGTCATTTCTCAGGAATTCTCTTAAAATAAAAACTTTTATTTTTCTGCATTTTTATCTTTCTTTGAGTATAAGAGTGGACTTTCTCAAGGTCCTATATTATTTCTTGATCTAGAATATTAAATAATATCATAATCCAAAGAGGAGTACCACCTCTATAAAAACGCACGAGGATTTATATGCTCATGAGGTTGTCATTTTGGTCCTAACGAATTCAAGCATCAACAAGAGTATAAAATAGGAAGAAAAAAAGCAATCAAGGTTTCAAACGTTGAATCTTGACAATCCATAGGATGACCTAGAAGAAGCACATCGTTCAGGAAGATAATAAAACTAGCGACAACAAATTGAATATAGAAGATGATAATTCAAGGTCTCATGAACTTGGAGGTAGAGTAGAGGCAATACATAACAAGAAAAGGATGGTAGAGGCCATCATGCGAAAAACAACCTGAAGTATGACGAAAATGTTTATCTGTATAAAAGAATGATAGAATCGAAGCTCAAGATAAGGAGGCCATTGAACTTGAGGCATATAACAATAAGAAACAAAACAATGTGAAGAAGACAACTCTGAACAAAAATCTGAGGTCCGATTCATTTATTAGTACATCTTCCAGTTTTAAATTTCTAGCTTATGACTCAAAGGAATTAGACATAGAATTTAATTAGTTTGAAACTGATTATGAAATTCACAAGGCCATTGAGATTAAAAAAGAACAAGTAATTGAACCTATTACCACTTATTTTAAAGAGAAGCAAGTTGGAAAGATCATAAAATTAAGGAATAACTCAAAGAGTTAACACTCCCTAACAATCATATTAAATAAAAAAAATCATCCTTGAAAGACAACATTGCCGAGTTGCGAAAAGATAAAGAGAAGTTGGAATCTCAGAAGAAGTTGCTAAAAAATAAGGCCTGAAAATGGTATATGTAGAGAAGGTTAAGAAGAATCAAGATTGGAATATTGAGGACAAATCTAGATAAGGCAAGGAGTCAGGGACAAGTCTCAGGATTGAATATTTTGATTGATGCTTCAGAAAGAACTTAAGGAGGAAGGGGTAAGAAATTTTGAATTTGTTTTGGAGGAAGCAAAGTCATTTTGGTTGCATGAAGATATGAAACATATTCTATGTGGGGGAGATGTTGAGTCATCAAAATATAATATTTCTGTCACATTCCCATCTTAGAATTCCATCCAGAATCCCATATCTATGACTTAGTTATATCCCATTTTATCATTTTTTGTCCTAAAATCATGCTCAACTACAAAACATGTGCATTGAAGAAGATTGAAGATAAATTTCCCATTTTTTTACTTAATTCCATTTTCTTTTATGAATATACAATTTAATTAGTTATTATTCCAATGAGTAGCTACAAAATCTTATGTTTATGTAATAACTCGAAATACAATTATGTAGCCTAGTTACCAAAACATGTTTATGGATTTAATTCGTTGTTTCATAGGGATATGATCACTCCTAGACTAAACCATGGCATATGGAAGACATCAAATTGATCCATGAATCTCATCCACTTGTCATCATACCCAATGGATCCTCCATATTAGAGAAGAAGAAAAGTCAAACGTTCAATTGAACGAGTAGATGTAGCATAGTGTGTAAGCCAACTTCATCAAATCAATGCATGAGGAAGGAACAAGAATGTATTAGAGAAATTCATGCATTCTGTCATGAATTTATCCAATATGTGGATGCCCAAGATTAATCTATACATCCACGAAGACTATAGATCGATTTTTCATTTACACATATGTAATTTGTTACAAACAACTTGTAAGATCCACGTAGTTTTGATCTGTGTGATCTCATTTTAATTGTATAAATATATGTGAAATTATATCTTCAGGGACACTATATTACCTTAATTCTTTTTATCAAATCGTTGTAATCATATTTGTTGTTACCTTAATATTTCCTTATATGCATTTCATATTCTGAGTTTATAAGAGCTTATACTTCGACCTTTTCAAATAGCGTTCCCCAAGCGAGGAGGCCCTCTTGAGGAGGAACAAACTATTCAATTGATTTAACCACTGTTAGTATTGTTTTTGCTTATCTATTTGTGTGTTTTCATATTTCTCTCATTTCTTTTCTGCAAACTAATTCATTTATGTTTACAAGAAGATAACTAATAAAGAATACATCAGTTGAATAATTGAATGTATGATCAACATGAACTCTCATTGCTTAAGGTGATTGGAAGAGTGTTATTACCAATTCAATAGAATGATTATCCTAAATATTTGAATTATCTTTGAGTTATTATAATTATGTTCTTGCATCGTTAGCATTAGTATGTTCTTTCTGAAAATGAAAAGAAATCTATTCTACAGCTAAAGTAGTGAACAATTTTCCTTATGCTTGATTAGATAGATTAGAAAACTAGTACCTGCATATATCTGCATTGCACTTAATCAATTTACAATCCCTAGGTTGATAATTCAATGTAGCCGAGTTTAGATAATTTGATTTACTGTCAAAGAAACAGAAGGTTCACTATGTGCTATTTCTATTCCACAATCTAATTGGGTGGAAAAAGAAAGGATAGAATGAAAGTAATATCAAGAGGTATGTGTTGTAGGAAAATCTCCCTGCGGACAGGTAGATTGCCTCAAAGAGCTAGACGCTAAACTCTAAGACAGAAAGTGCTTAACGTGGACATTGACTTCCTTTCAAATCTATACAAACTAATACATGAGAAGGAAGGAGAATAACAATACCTCTTTATCGACGTTTGTCCCTGCATGCTTCGAGTCGAGTCCCAAACTCTCACTCCTTGATGAGTCCTGTAGACAAACAAAGTACGACCACTTCCTACTCTATTGATATTAGCTTGAAAATAGATCTATCTATCAATGATAAGTTCATGTAAAATCAAACACAAACTAGAAAGAAACAGGCCAAGTGTGTCATATTAATGAGAATAACGACAACAATACTTACAATCGTAGATGCGAATGCGATAGCTTCGTCAAGTCCCCTTTGTCTAACCCTTGCTCGAAAGATCCACGACCTGGATGATAGCAGCTTCATTGATCACTCTCCTTCAGCTGACTGTGTGTTTCCTATGAGATCATAGGTTTCATGCTAGCGATTCTTCCCCCTTTTCACCATCATAGAGCCTGCTTATATAGGTTAAGAGAGGCTTAACCTCTTGAGGTATCTTTAGGGTAGGTTGAGGAATTCCCTCCCTAGATCAAGGATCTTTTGATTGAACCAATAATTCGAATGCAACTTCCTTCCAAACTTGAAAGATCCTTCCCTTATTCTCCTCAACGGGCCAACCACTGCCCAGATTAGACAACGCTCCCTCAAAAGGGACATCAGGGCAGTATAGCAATCCCTAGGAATCTTTAGGGGAGCGCCAACGCTTCAAGGATGGATAACGCTCCTTCAGAGGGGCAGTTGAGCATTATAACACTCTGTAAGACCTTATAGGGGAGCGCCAGCTCTTCAAGGATGGATAACGCTCCTTCAGAGGGGAAGTTGAGTGTTATAACGCTCCCTAAGACCTTATAGGGGAGCACCAACGCTCCTAAGGCTGATACAGAGGAGCGCACACCTTCAGAACCTTTGTTTAAGAGCTCCTTTCAGGTGATAAGAGTTCCTTGACTTCAGTTAATCATTCTCCCTCCTCCAAATCAAATGTCTGAGGTATTCTAAATGTCTCCTTGGTGTCGTCATCATGGAAGTATGCTTTGTTTGATGTTTGGGACACTTGTGGATGACATGCGACACTTGCGACAGTTGAGAGGAACATGCGACACTTACGACACTTATCGAAGTGAGCAATATTGAGGTGTAACAGATTTCCCCCCAAAGTATGAAGTTAGAAGATGCAAACTGATAATTGAAATGATTTGTAGACATTCAATCAAGGGTATAGACTTGAAGAACCTGGCATAAGCTGCACACAAACATCCAAAAAATATCATGACATATTTCAAAACCCAAGGCAGGCATACCTATGCTTGGGTGATCAAGACTTGCAAGATATGGCCGCCATAAAATACACTGTGGATCCATAATTGTATTGATAAAAAGGTATAGCCACCGGGGATACAATGTGGATCTATACTTTGACGATCTGGACTGATCATAGCCACGAAGAATACACAGTGGATCTACGAGATGACAAGACATAGCCACGACCAATACAAAGTGGATCTATGTAACAGTATATGCATCATTTGTCCAAGAGAAACTCCTTCGCAACCTGGGAAAAGTATATATCAAAGTGATCACTCAACCTAGGGTCTTCTTACCGATCCCAATGTGGTACGATTCTAACCATGTGAATAGATGTCTTGATGTCGAACATGGTAGACATCACTTGATTACCGGTCAATGGTGTGAACTGTTAACAAGTGCGAGGGCGATCACCATTAATGTCAATGATTCCCAAGGTACCCTAGTACATTCCAACGAATGTGAATGGATGAGCTGGAGTCGAACATCCATGGAATCATCCGATTAGAGGTCAATGATGTAAACCTACTGTCAAATGTGAGGAGGCCTGCCATTGAGGCATGCAGGTCCCAAAGTACTAACTG
>CBVK0101893721.1:0-10291 GCA_900067695.1 Picea abies
ATGGTTGGTGATCATACCTTCCATCTCCACCACTGAAGCTTGGTGGTCATCTTGTTTATTATCCACGGCTGCGTAAATTTGCGGCATACTCCTGGCCACGTCATTAACGATGGTAGATTCTTGAACGTTGTAAATTCTTTGACTGTTATGTTGCTGGTGCGAGCAGTCCCTTAGTAGATGTTCTTCTCCACAACCCCAACATTTCAAGGGTTCTTTCTTTGGGTTATCAATATTTCCTGTGGTAGATCCAGAAGTTTTATTTCCGCTCTGGGAGGGGAAATTCTTCTAGTGTACACTTCGGGTTGGGAAGCTCATCCTTGAGTCCTTTTTATATTTTTTAAATATTGGGGATTTAAATCCCTTTTCCTGGAATCCTGAACTATTCTTCTGCTTCCAACCTTCACGAGGTTTTGTCCGATGCCCAAGCTGTTATAACAATATCTTGCCTTTCGGATAGTGTCTTCTAGGGTCTTTGGCTCATCGAACTCAATCTTGTTCTGATAGTCCTTAGGTAGTCCAGTGATGAATCGTTGCACCTTTTCCTTTTCTGCTTTTATATAGGGTACGTACCTCAACAACTCGAGGAATCTACTGACATATTCCTCTATGGTGCATTGTCCCAGTGTGAGTTCATAAAATTATTTAGTCTTTTCGTCGAAGTACTTTTCCGATAGATACTTCTTCCTGAAGTATTTCTCAAACCGTTCCCAAGATAGGTCCTCTCCGTGAATCCCTTTTACGTTCTTAAGGTCTTCCCACCAAATGAAAGCCTTCCCATTCAGGTTGAAAGTGGATACTCATGCCTTCAAGTTTTTCGAGAAGTCATGGACTCTGAAATACTTCTTTAGTCCAAGCAGTCGGGCCTATGCTTCCTCTCCCTTCTTTATTTCACCGTCGAAAGAGGGTGGTTTAGCCTTCTTGAATTCTTCAAGATTATGATTTTTGGAATGATTTTGCTTCTTCTGTTTTCTTCGGGAATAAGAACTAGTTCTGCTACTAGAAGATCTTTCTGAGTCACCAGTTTCCTTTCTAGAGGAATCGTCTGACGCTTGTCCCTTATCTCTGAGGTGGACCTTTCTCGAGGTGATCCTCCCAGTGTGGCCACTTAAAAGACCGTGTTTCTGTATCCCAGGTGGGCTTTGACTTCTTTTTGTCCATCGTTGGTTCACGTGACTGGTGTAAGGTCCATGCTACAATTGTCTTTGTATGTCATATAAGCTCTGCAAAAAGACTACATTAATCTCTGTTTGTTTTTCTTGCTCTTTTATCAACCTCTCGTTGTTGGCCTTGCAGCTCTGTAGTTCGACCATGAGGCTTCTCACAGTCTCAGCTAGATCTAGAGGGGTCTATAACGCTCTCCTTTCGTCAGACTCTTTGTAGTTTCCCATGGCTGATCATCCGCTTGTTGTGCAAGAAAAACACTTGTTGTTAGTCAACATTATATTCATTCACAATCAACGCATAATTCATATTTTTCAAATGCATACACACAATAGGAATTTTCATTCTTAACTTCGGATTTTGATAAAGGGGGTTAAGGTAGAGGGTTACTTCTTTTAAGAGTACTTCAAATGGAGTTTCTGTGCAACTCGTTCATGAGCCCAAGCAGGCCAAGTGCTGTAACCATGCTCTGATACCAATTTGTCACACACCCACCATGGCAACTAAGATTTTCTTTTTCCTTTTTTTTTGTCTTTTCTTCGAGGGACGGAATCCCCAAATTTCTATGGAGCCTAGCGCAGACCATCCCTTCCCTTATCCCCCTCCATGTAATCGTTGGCTATGACCACATGCCTTACCAAAAAGTCCCTTCCGACTTTCATGATTCGGGGAATTGCGATGCAAGCGTTCCCCTGGTCTCTGTCTCTCGAAATGTCGAAACCCGAAAGGGTCTAACAGATCCTTAGGTCCTCCCTTGGGTCACTTTTCATACGACAGGTCCTATGACTTGGCGCTATTCCTCTAAATGTTTTCGGGGTTTCACGATTCGTGGAATCGCGATGCAAGCATTCCTCCTTTCGCTTTCGAATCCCCGGAACTCGAAAGCCCGGTATCATCCGGATCTATGGTCCAGATTGTCAACTTGATCAACGGCCCAGATTAAATTTCGACATTCTACCTTTCGGGGTTTTGGTGGGGTCTTCACTCCTATTTCCTCGATCTCCAGAACCCCGACGACTTTAGATCTTCGCCATGCATCCCTACAAATGGGCAGTCCAGATTCTTTCGAGACTCCTCCTTCCTACCACAAGACCCTGTCCGATGACCTAGGGCTCATCCACAGAGTGCGTCGGGGTCTCGCGTACTGAGATTTCGCGACTGGCGAAGACGAGGGGTCTTTCTCTTGGGTTTCCCGGGTGCCGAAATGCCGAAACCCATTCACACTAAACCGATTCGGGGTTTCACATACCGGGATTTCGTGACTGGCGAAGACAAGGGGTCTTGCCCTTGGGTTTCCCGGGTGTCGAAACGCTGAAACCCATTCACACTAAACCGATTCAGGGTTTCACATACCAGGATTTCACGACTGGCGAAGATGAGGGGTCTTGCCCTTGGGTTTATCTGGTGCTGAAATGCCGAAACCTGAGAGAACTACTCTTTCTTGTACAAGGTTTCTAGACTCCAATCACATGATCCTTCAGAGGGTTCTTGGGTATTCATCCCTAGGCTTGGTGACCTGACTGAAAATCCTTCCTAATTCGCCGAGCTATGAACTTTGTGAAAGGGGTAAAGTAAACTCATGGGTTTACTATAACGGTAGTCTTTTCAAGGAACTCACTCCAGCTCTGGAATGTGAGGAAACTTCCCGGGAGGAGTTGCCTTCAGAAAATCAAACCAGGACATAGCATGAGTCAAGTAGATGGAACAAATCTCAAGGGAACAGACTCATATTATGAACTTATTCATTCTATACATAAACCGATTATGGTCATATAAGTATAAGCATGCATCCATTATTTTCGATCAAAACACCAGGAAAACACTTCTATACAGAAACCATTTATGAGTGTACAAATATGAGCATGCGTCCAGGATATTCAATTCAAGATATAAGAGATAAATACTTATCATAAACACCAGGTGTGAAACGACTGCTGAGAGGGGTGCTCGTTTCCACCCAAGCGTAGGCTCAGTGACTCCAGATGGATTTACCACTAGCCACTCTCGAGCTGGACCACGATGCTTGGAGATGCAGTCTCTTATTTCCAGTTCAGCGGAAGTCAAGGATGAAGGTTACTCTCCTTCTCCTGATATAGAAAAATAATCTAGGACGAAGGTTACTCTCCTTCACCTATGTTCAGAACTCCCCGTGTTTCAAGAGTTTCTCTAGTTCTCTTTCGCGATCCCTGTCACGCACGCTCTCTTCTCTACTACCCTTACCACACTTCCTCTCTTTCCTTTTCTCTGCAAGATTGCGTGTGGTGCGAATTTACCCATCCGTGGTCAGGTCTGGGAGCTTTTTACAGATGGGTGGTTCACCCCCCACCCCCTCATTAACTCTTGAGGAGCCTCCCCACCTACCAATCTAACGAGAAATCCATTCCAGGTTCAGAGAGTTGCTTTGGTCTTTGAGCAAGTAAAAACCAGTACAGTACTGGCTCGGTGGAAGTTAACACAACCATTCCAGGTCCCTTCCACCACCTCTCATTAGCCATCGTGGTCTCTTTTAGCACATCCCCCTCCCAGTAGTCATGCAACACATATTCTTAACATAATTTACATTCATCGACCTTTTATACAAAGGTCCATCAAATCAAATATTCACCTATTTGAGTTTGCCATAGTTCTTGGCCAATATAGTTATTTTTACAGACTGGGGGAGACAGGGTGTTACAGTTAGGGTTTCGTTGATGCAGCAAAAAACGACTACAATTGCAACTGTAACTGAGCAAAACCTCCCAATCTATCTTCCAGCGGTTAGATTGTCTTAAGATAGCGCGGGCCCATAACCTGTTAGAAAGTAATAGATGTGCTCATTTAATCATAGACAATATAAGAATATTGTCACCCAACCATAGGCCGAAGCCACCCCCGAGCACCTTAACCTTGATAGAGAATGATTCTGGAAGAAAACCAATAGCCAACCAAGGCTAATGCATCAAGCAAGATAACCAATACTGATCAGAAAGTCCAACCATAACCAATAGAAAATCCAAGCCTAAACCAGGAATACAGATTGCAGTAGTTGTTGGCTGCAGTTGCTCCCCAAAATTGCCCACTTGCCTAGTTTCTGCAGTGCGCACTTGTTCACTGTTGAAATTTCGAACTGCAGTGTACAAATGATGCTTGGATACTTGAATTTATACTATTTCCTGAGATGTTTGGGTTGACTTCTCATTCTGGAGGCTAAATAATTAATATTAGTTATTTCCTTGAGACAAATTGTCTTCTAGGGTTAAGTTTAATGCTTTAGGGTTTCTTCTTGCTTCCCGGAATATTATATTCTCGTCAGGGTTGCACATGGAGGTAAATACCTCCCGCAACTACCATAATATCAACACTCCCTCCTAGCTAGGGAGGTATTGAAGGCAATGGTCTTGAGCATAAACATACCATTCAACTAGTAGCATAATCACAGTCGTACAGACTATCTCATGATTATATCACGAGCACCATGATCACTATCAGTGTCATCTGATAGCATCAACTGCATCATATCTCGAAACCATACTCCATATGAGTAATCAGACATGATGTTGAATAAGTCACTCACTCCAAAGAGTGATACAAGAACCATTCTTCTAATCTGGACATATGTCCTAGAAGAATATCTTTCCCAAGAGATGCTAGAAGCCACGCCATGGGCTACAAGGACTACTCCTCTAATCCAGACATACATCCTAGAAGAATAAATGTCCTAGACCATTTTCCATTTGGAGAATGTTTGTCCATCAGTACACTAACCATCCATCTAGATGATAATTATTTTCAACACTACTGATAGTCTACATGGAAATCAAAACAATGTCATTCAATAAAACACAACTATGTCTATCCATAATAGTACACAACTACAATCTAGTGGTACACTACCACACCAAGTAGCACACAACTACTTAATCAGTGACACATAGTCATAACTAGTGGAACACATCCACCGCAGTAGCATACATCTACTGTCCAGAGACATACAGTATCCATAGCAATCATATCATCAACTTGCACAGAAAAACAATGTCATAATATAAACTGAGTCATCTAGGCCATTCTTCCACTCACATCTATGAGATCTGGAAGAGCATCTGCCCTCAAAAGGTAAAACATCAGCCATGAGCTACTGGACTATTCTTCTCAAGCATAGAAGAATAATTGTCCTGATTTTTTACCCTCAATCATTCACCTATCTAGGCCATTCCTCCGACACTAAACAAAGTGCAACTTGGAGAGAATGAGTCTGCCCTAGGGAATGCATGTCCCTGATTGCTAAACTTGAACCATTCACCTAACTGGGCCATTCTTTAGACACTAAACAAAGTGAAACCTGGAGAGAATGAGTATGCCCCAGGGAATGACTATCCATACCATTTCCTAAAGAAATGACTGTCTTGCACCAACCTCCAAAATAGACCATTCTTCGAAACTGCTAACAACTGTGAACTTTGAAAGAATGACCGCCTGACGAGGCAGACCATACTTCTTGACCACTATTGAGAGTGATTGTCAAGAAGAAAGACTGTCCTAGACCTTTCCCCCACATTGAACACAAGGGGAATCGATGTCTATGGTACATCAACAATCTATCGAACCATTTTCATTACGAAAATGATCGTCTGATCTAGACAATTTTCTGAACTGGAAAATGCCTGTCCGTCAGAAATCTCAAACCACTTTCTGAACTGGAAAGGAACTGCTCATCCTAGACCATTTTTCGAATTGAAAAATGACTGTCCATAAATCAATAACACATCAGTTCTCCCTCCCAACCTGGGAGTCATATCTTCCCTTTTCAATAAGAAATCTGTTTGCACGAGCTCCAACTTGTTTCTTGAGTACGCAAACTTTTTCATCTTGGACAAAGGCTTTACCAAAATATTTGCTTATCTGCTCATCTGTGGAGATATATTGGAGAACCACTTCTCTTTTCTGGACCTCATCATGAAGAATGTAATGTTTGATCTCAATGTACTTCGGTCTTTCTGGAACATTGGTTTTATCTGAAGGGTTCATATAGCTCTGATCATTATAATATATCATGGTTGAATTCAACACTTTTGTTTTCTGCTAGCTCATGACATCATGGAAAGGATCAAACCAGAACATATCCAAGTGTCACTTCTTCTGTCATCATGAGAGTTTGTCATGGATTAGCAATCCATCATCCTGGAATTCTGAGTAACTATTCTGATACAATATCTCTGTTATAGAAAGTTTTCATCACGCTTCTGTTGTTCATTGGAGGCTCTGCACCAAGTTGTCTTCTTCCATCTACATACAAGAGTCTCTTTCTGGTATACCTCAAAACCTTGAGAGAACAGTCCTTACATTCATCTGATGTAAAATCCAACCCATAGATACTGTGGACGATATAATGGCTCAGGTAGAGGTATGTCTGGCTACTGGAACTATGTAAGAAATAGATATGCAAGATATGTACATAAACTATGTAAAGATGGTATGTACAAGAACTATGAAGAATATTGTTACCTTTTCTTAGAAGAAGAAGTATGTTTTATCTTGCTTGGTCTTCTTTGAGGGTTCCCTTTCTTCGACAACTGATGCTTCGTGTGTTTCCTTACTTTTCTTTAAATCGGGACAATGATTCTTGTAGTGACCATATTTTGGACAGTTGAAGCATTGTATTTTTGACATATCTTTCTCGTGATTTGGTTTCTTCCTTGAGCCAAACTTCTTTTTGTTCCTGAAGTTCTAGAACCTTGTTGTGAAGGATTGATCATCGTATTTCTTTTGGGGCTTCTCTTTTTCACTAATCCTTGATTCTTCTTGTGCACAACAAGTCCAAAGTTCTTCAAATGTGGGATACTCCTTCCTTGTGTTCATGCTTGTGGAAAATGCATCCCATGTCTTGGGAATACCATTGAGTGCTATATTTACCAGTTCCTTCTCTGACATGATTTCTTCAATAGCTTGTAGTTGATCTCTTAACTAAGAGATTCTCACAAAGTATGATGTTAAGCCGTCATCATCATTCATTTTCATTTCACGAAGCTCATTCTTCAGACTCATTACTTGTCCAATGTTTCTGAATGAGAAGAGGTTAGTTAGGGCATAAAACATCTTATTAGATGAGTCAAGATGGGAGATGTAGGGTATAAAGTGGTATTTTATAGAGTCCACTATGATACTCATGGCATTGATGTCACTATCTTTGAACTTCTCCATAATTGCAATGTTCTGAGGTTCCTTCTCTTTTCCTTCTTCGAACTGTGCTTCTACGATCTTTCCTTTCACAATATCCAACACATTATTCTTGGCAAGGATGAGGTCAATATTTGTCTTCCATTCTCTGAAGTTAGAAGCCCCTTCTAACTTGTTTTCTGACTTCATAGAGTAAGTCAAAATTGCTTTGACTTGGTCAACCCTTGATTTTGACCAAAAACTCAAACTTGATGTCTTAGCTTGCTGAGAGTACCAGGAGATTTGCCAGGCTAGGGTACACTAGGATATCTAGAAATTAGGTCAATATCTTCACTTAAGGTGCTTCAACAAGAGGTTTAGGGTTTCGTTGTTGCAGCAAAAACTAGTTGCAACTGCAACTGTAAATGAGAAAATCCTCCCAATCTATCTTTCAGCGGTTAGACTGTCGAAAGATAGCGTGGGCCCATAACCGGTTAGAAAGTAATGGATGTGCTTGTTTAACCATAGACAATATAACAATATTGTCACCCAACCATAGGATGAAGCCACCCACTAGCACCTTAACCTTGGCAGATAATGATTCTAGAAGAAAACCAATAGCCAACCAAGGCTAATGCATCAAGAAAGATAACCAAGACTGATCAGAAAGTGAAACCATAACCAATAGAAAATCTGAGCCTAAACCAGGAATACAGATTGCGACAACTGCCGGCTGCGGCTACTGCCCAGACTTGCGCACTTGCCCAGTTTTTGCAGTGCGCAATTCTTCACTGCTGAAATTTCAAAATGCAGTGTACAAAATGAGGTATGGCTACTTGTATTTATATTGTTTCCTGAGCTGTCAGGGCCGACTTCTCATTCTGGAGGCTAAATACTTAATATTAATTATTTCCTTGAGCCGACTTGTCTTCTAGGGTTAATTTTAATGCTTTATGGTTTCTTCTTGCTTCCCAAAATATTTTATTCTCATGAGGGTTACACATAGAGGTAAATACCTCCCGCAAGTACCATAATATCAACACTCCCTCCTAGATAGGGAGGTATTGAAGGCAATGGTGTTGAGCATAAACATACCATTCAACTGGTAGCATCATCATAGTCATACAGACTATCTCATGATTAGATAACGAGCACCATCATCACCATCCATGTCATCTGACAGCATCAACTGCATCATCGCTCGAAACCATACTCCTTCTGGGTAATCAGACATGATGATGAATAAGTCACTCACTCCAAAGAGCGATACAAGAACCATTCTTCTAATCCAGGCATATGTCCTAGAAGAATAGCTATTCCAACAGATGATGGAAGCCACATCATGAGCTACAAGGACTACTCTTCTAATCCAGACATACGTCCTAGAAGAATAAATGTCTTAGACCATTTTTCGTTTCGAGAATGTCTGTCCATCAGTACACTGACCATCCATCTAGCTGATAATCATTTCAACACTACTAATAATCTACATGGCAATGAGAACAATGTCATTCAATAGAACACAACTGTGTCTATCCATAGTAGTACACAACTACAATCCACTGGTACACTACCACACCAAGTAGCACACATCTACTTAATCAGTAACACATAGTCACAACTAGTGGAACACATCCACCACAGTAGCATACATATACTGTCCAAAGACATATAATATTCATAGCAATCATATCATCAACCTGCACAGAAAAACAATGTCATGATATAAACTGAGTCACCTGGGCCATTCTTCCACTCACATCTGTGAGATTTGGAAGAGAATTTGCCCTCAGAAGGTAAAACATCAACCATGAGCTATTGGAATATTCTTCTCAAGCATAGAAGAATAACTGTCCTGATTTTTGAGCCTCGACCATTCACCTATCCGGCCATTCCTCCGGCACTAAACAAAGTGCAACCTAGAGAAAATGAGTCTGCCCTAGGGAATACCTATCCCTGATTGATGAACCTGGACCATTGACCTAACTAGTCCATTCTTCCAACACTAAACAAAGTGCAACCTGGAGAGAATGAGTCTGCCCTAGGGAATGATTGTCCGAACCATTTCCTAAGGAAATGACTGTCCTGCACCAACCTCCAAAATAGACCATTCTTTGAAACTCCTCACAATTGTGAACTTCGAAAGAATGACTACCCGATGAGGTAAACCATTCTTTTTTACCACTACTGAGAGTGATTGTCAAGAAGAAAGACTGTTCTAGACCATTCTCGCACACTAGCCACAAGGGGAATCGTTGTCCATGGTACATCAACAATATATTGAACCATTTTCATTACGAAAATCACCCTCTGATCTAGACCATTTTCTGTACTGGAAAATGCCCGTCCGTCGGAAATATCAAACCACTTTCCGAACTAGAAAGGAACTGCTCATCCTAGACCATTTTTCGAACTAAAAAATAATTGTCCATAATTCAATAACACATCAGTTCTCCCTCCCAACTTGGGAGTCATCTCTTCCCTTTTCAATAAGAAATTCATCTCCATGAGCTCCATCTTGTTTCTTGAGTACACAAACTTTTTCATCTTGGACAAAGGTTTTACCAAAATATCTACTTATCTTCTCATCCGTGGAGATATATTGGAGAACCACTTCTCTTTTCTGGACCTCATCACGGAGAATGTAATGCTTGATCTCAACGTACTTCTGTCTTTATGGAACACTGGTTTTATCTTAAGGCTTCATATAGCTCTGATCATTATAATATATCATGGTTGAATTCAACACTTTTGTTTTCTGCTATCTCATGACATCGTGGCAAGGCTCAAACTGGAACATATCCAAGTGTCACTTCTTCTGTCATCATGATAGTTTGTCATGGATTAGCAATCCATCATCCTAGACTTCTGAGGTTCTGTAACACCCTGTTTTCCCCCAGATTGTAAATATAACTGAATTGGCCAAGGACTATGGCAAAACTCATAAGCATGAATATGTGATGTCAATGGACCTACAGGAAGAGGTCAATGAATG
>CBVK0101893724.1:0-11238 GCA_900067695.1 Picea abies
TAATAAACAATAAAAACAATAAATCAAAACAAAACCCTTCTACTTTATGTTTTTTAAATCTTCTAGTTTATTTTTGTAGGAATAAATACACTTACAAAACCTCAAAAAACATAAAAATTATAAAACCACGAAAAGAAAGAAAAACATTAGAAAAATCAAAACATCACAAAATACATAAAAATTATAAAACTACCATATCACAAATGGACTTTTCAACAAATTTCTGAAAACAATGCCAACACATGCTTCTATGCTTAAACGCTAATTGTTTTTCTTGAGTCACTTTAACAACAATAGACGACGAAACTTGCGCGCGAAGGGAAATAGGTAAAATGTACTTTGTTTTTTAATTTGATTTGCTCACATTCATTCCTACATTTCATTTTTTTCAAAGCTCTCACAATTTTCATGCAGGATTAGTACTAAGATTTTATAGGTACGAAGATGATCCAATCTCATGCCGAAGTGATTCTCAAGAATCGCAAAAATTTTCAGAAAAGCATGCTTTATTAAAAGCTTGAAGGAGCTAAACTTTTCATTGCACATGTCATGACATTTTTCGCTACACCATCATCTTTCATAAAACCAATTACACCATGACATAATCATTTACCTTTCTTCTTCCAAGCTTATTCGTCATCCATGCAGGACTCCACTTTCCATCACCTTATCCTTCATGACTTCACACGCGCCTATCTTTCTGAGTCACATACATCTCTTTATATTTTTCAATTCATTTTGCCTTGTCAATAAAACTATCCAGCTCCCTTTTCCATGACTACATTACCTTGCTATAAACATTGTTGCTACTTAGATCTTTCCTATAGTCCTACCAATCTTTTTATCAGAACTCATGTTGACTGATGTGGGATTCCCTAAGGCCCACCTTTCAACAAGTCTTGCCCCATTGACCTCGGCACCTTATCTGGGATATAGCCTAGAGTTCCTTTTGAGTACCTGGAGGCTTGCATGCCTTAATGGCAAGTTCTCTCACCGAAAATCATGGGAATACATCAATGTCCCTAGATCGTCAGATCTTGCAAGTGGCTCGACATCAGCTCATTCATTTTCACTTTGCAAGATGTACTTGGGTACCTTGGCACTCATTGACATCAATGATGAGTTGCCTCGCATTGGTTAACGACATTTATCAATGGTCGGTAATCCAATGACTTCTCTTCATGCTCGACATCGACACATTCATTCTCATGATTAGAATTGTACAATCGGGTTTCACAGTAGATGAAGACTATACACTTTTCCATGACTCCTCAGCAGTTACAGCAGCATGACTTCGGCTATATGAGATTACTAAATTTCCACTTTCATTCTTCCTCTTTTTCATGATTCATCAGCAGCATTTCAGATTCCTCCACGTCACATTCTCTGATCCAGCAGTTACAGCAGTCGAAGCTACAGTAGCATTCACCTTTCACATGATCATGCAGCAGTGACATCTTCCATGCTCCAGCAGCCGCATCAGCCATATTCCTATTGCATAGTTCATCAACATTCTGGGTAAGTGGAGGTATGTTGTTTTCTACTCTTTAATCATGCAATTCCTTACATGCTAGAGTGAATGAATTTGGAAAAATCCCTCACCATGCTCCCTTTCCTTTTCACTTCTATGACTCATGCCACGTTGCATGAGGACATGCAACCAATTCAGTTGAGGGGGGGGGGGCTATATTCACTATCATCAGTCCATTTTTCCACCACCATTCCACTTTTCGTCTCATTTACCATTTACCAACATTTTTTTCTTCCAACGATACTCTGTTGCACTTTGTTTCATAAGCATTGATTTACATATTGGCATGATTCACAAATATGTAAAAAGGGATTTCTTATACTCAGTGATGTATTCTTATTCCAGAAACAAAATGGGTAAATTATTATCATAACAGTAAGAGAACAAATAATGAAATGAATGTTGTTTACACAAGAACCAAAATTTTATTATCATAACAACAAGAGAACAAATAACGAAATGAATGTTGTTTACACAAGAACCAACATTCTCTATATTCATGGTTGTCACACAAAAACCAACCATAAGAAAATGTCAAATGTTACTCATATACATCCCATCCTGGAAATATTCATTATCATCACTCAAAGCCAAAGTTCAGATGCCAAAATTTCTTAGACCCATGCATGGTTGCATGAGGACATGCAACAAGTTCAGTTGGGGGGTATGTTGGGACTCAGAAATGTCATATTTCCATCCACCTTTCCCTTCATCAGTCTTCACATTTCATCGCCTCATTAACCTTTCATGATACCATTTTCATAATTAAATATGGGTTTAACCTTATTATTTTCCAAATTATTTATTTTAGTATTAAAAGGGAATTTGTGATTAAATATTAGAAAATTGACATGTTTTCATATATATCTCAAAAATGTGTGAGCTTTATCATGTGTAGGGATATGTGAAGGATTAATTCAAAAGACTTCTTGAATACTTCCTCCACCATTTCAAAGATGTGAGGAGATAATTCAATCCTAATCCAAGGATAAGATCATGGAGATTTAGTTGTCATATCTTATCCAAGATATATGAGAGATATGTGTGAGGATTTGAAGGGATTGTATTTTGTAATAAAGGGAAATGAGTTGAGAGAAAAGTGGATCTGTAATTATGAGATGTTGATCTCCTTTTCAAAGATCTCATGTATAAAAGAGAGTGCATTCTCTTCATGAGGGGGATGAGAATCATTATTATGTAGATTGAGGAGAAGAATTATTATTATGATTGAAAAGAGGATTCATTATTATGTAGATTAAGGGAATTGTTATGAGATAGGTTTTTGAGGAGAATTGTTATGATGTAGATTGGATTCATGAAGAGACTCCTTTTGTAAACCTACCTGTTGGAGATTAATGCAAGTTTAGATTCAGTGATTTTGTCTCTCTTTGAAGTTATCATATGTTGATCTAAAGCTTCCATGTTGGCATCGGCAAGGGCCACCGATCCAGCTTGGTAAGCTTATTGTAAATTGTTAGTGTAGATTTTCATTTCATATATTAGATTTTCATTTCATATATTTGTTATTTCAATTTCATGTTATTTTGTTTAATTTCACTATTCGAATGTGTTGCAAAGTGTGGTAATGTAGGAAAAGTTGGATCTCTATATTTCACCATGCATGAGCTTTAATGGGGCATCCTACTTGTTCGTTTAGTTGCTCCAGGAGATAGAATCAAAGTTCATCTTTTCTTTTCATGAGCCATCAATGAACATGTCCATCACCTGAGAAAGAGTTTTTGCTTATTTATGAGTTTTTCTTTCCAGCTTTCGAATTGTGTGAAGATTGTCATTTTTAAAAATGTGTTGGTTTCTAAATAGTTTTCTTATCTATACTAAACAGACATAGGAACCTATATGTTATCAGCACATATAGTGCATCAACTCTACTGATTACGAATCTCGGTTGATAATTTATGTTTGGTAATATATTATGCATATAATTGCATCAACACATAGTATGCATTAGTATGCATTTGTAGTTAGGTAATCCGATGGTCACAATATTTTCCCAACATAGAGTGATCTAATGGTTCATATTCTCCTCGATCTTAATGACTACATTGCTCTGTGACTAAACACCCAATTGGACCATGATATCTATTTAAAGAGAATGGAGGGTCATTTTTTGATGATCTATTGTGAGAAACTCTCTTGTAAATATCTATGTAATATTTTATTTTGCATTAATAAATTGCTCCAAGTGGCCATGTTGGAAGCGGTTGTGGATGTTTCTCCATAAGGGTTTTACCACATGAAAACATCGGTGTGTTGATATTTGATCTAGTTGTGTGAATGGCTATTGAATGTGTTCGTCCTCTATTGGAATACTTATGTTGTCAAACATTGTATCATAACTGATTTGAAGACCTGCTCTCATTGTAGATCGAGATCATGAAGTTGTGTTGTCTCATATCTAGTTTCTACCATTTTCATACATTTCTAGGCTAAGAGGACTATTCCATTGCATCTGAAGTGCTTGTTTTAGTTAGGAACACCTTTCGTTTCACTTGAAAATGTTTTTTTTTGCTCAATATACGGTCATTTCAGTCATATCCAGAGGTATAAAGCCTGAATAAGCCCTTTTAGATTTTTGTAGAGATAATATTTTGATTTTGTTTCGGATTTTTGTTTTGTTTTTCCGGGTTGCTACTCTTTTTTATTTGTGTATGTTCTTTTCCATGCACTTTGTTCAATCTCATAAAAACAAAAAAAAATCAAAAAGGGTTTCCTTGTGAGCAAAAAGGGTTTCATGCGCTCTGTGTGATATTGGTAAATCAGGAACAGAGAGAAAATTTGTATTCTTCGGGAAAGATAACCGATATCTAACCATTGTTGTCGTCGAGCAGTGAATTTTTTTCTTTTGTGAAAAGAGTTTTTTATGAGCACCCTCTCCATGGTCGTCTTCCACAACAACAACAACACCTTCAATCCTCCTTCTAAACAATATAATATGTTTTACACTAGCTAACTTGGTTAAAAGTTGCTTTATTAAGTAAGAGGTTTTGAGTTCAAGTCTTTTTTTTGTTACTTTTTTAGAAAAAAATCAGACAATCATTGTAAAGTGTATTTCACTTGAATTATAAAAGCATTTCACTTAAATTATAAAAGTAAATCATTATCAGTAACTTTAATATTTTATTTTAAGTTATTTGTTTTGCATGCAACTTTTATTTATAAAGTAACTTCATTGTAAAAGTGATCTCGTTTATTTTATTTCATAAAGAAACTTATTTGTAAAAGTGAGGTTATTAGGAGGGGTATTGTCACGTGGACCAACTTCTACTTTCCACGTGGCTCTTTGGTTATCGTTTATATCTTTTTTCAAAAGAGTATAACTTTCACATCTGAAGTTTGTTCTTAGTGTCATTTTTTTTAAACGACCTATTTTTATTTTAAATTATTTATTTTGCATGCAATTTTCAATTATAAAGTAACTTCATTGTAAAAGTGATCTAATTTATTCTATAAAAGTGGATCACTTCATAAAGAACTTATTTGTAAATTGAGGTTATTAGAAGGAGGGGTATCACCATGGACCAACTTCCACTTGCCACATGGCTCATTGCTTACTGTTTATGCATTTTTTCAAAAAGGCATAACTTTCACATCCGAAGTCTGTTTTCAATGTCGGTTTTTTTTAAATAGCCTATTTTTTCAAGAGCATTCCATCCATACCATTAGTTTCAGTTTTTAAATCCATATTCTTTGCATATTTAATATGAATTCTCTCATTGATCTTTTGTTTACCAGTGCCAACTACTCATGGAAATCCCATATGATGTATTAAAAAGTAAATAATTGTACCATATTACCTTGGAAAAAGAACAAGAACTCACTAATTATGACAACTATGTCAAATGGATTAATATAAATGACGAAAAAAGTGGACTAATTGAAATGTCCATCTCTCATTATTTAAGGTTTCACCTTCAAGGAATTGAGATTCCAAATAAATCTTGGGAAACAATTGTCGTTTTGTTTGTTAAATCCAAGCCCGCCAGTTGGAAAATCAATTAGTGACTTTAAGTCCAAATGATTTTTCTTACATTGAAGATTACTTATCTAAGTTCAAAACATTTAGAATTTTCTGTATAAAATGTGAACTAGATCTTAAGGAAGATCAATGCATATATGTTATTATTTCTAAGATAGGTAGTGCATATTTTGTTTTTGTATCTACATTTTATGTCAGTAGAGAAGCTCTAAGGAGTGCTTATAAGGAACCCTCTCCTGAGTCCTTTTGTGATGCTCTAATTCGATAGAAAGATAAGCTTGTGCAACATGGATTGATCAGCACTGTAGGTACATCTTTTTATCCCCATTTTGTGGATAACTAAGGAGATTATGTCTTGAGGCCCTCGGGTTACAGATATGGATTGTCAAGAAGACTTCAATGCCAGCAGTAACCTTTTGCACAGTTGGAAATCCCTCTCACCACCACAGATGGTCATAGATTTCCATATGGAATCCACCACATCAGTTGGCTTCTGGAAAGTAGTTGGCCTTGCTCCATGAGGTACAAGTCAGTATTATGGTGAGCATCATTTCAATATTTAATCCAGTTTAGTATGTTGTATCTTAGATTGATCTAGATTTCATGATATATGCTTGGAAATTATTCCTTTTTCCCTGCTTCACCTTGGTGGTTGAAATTATGCCCTAGTAAGTGGTCTTCCTTGGGGTTGGGTTTTCTACTAGAAACTCCCTTAAAGATCCATCGTACCATTCTCGACCATACTTACCACTTTCCATCATTGTTCCACTCCATTCCCTTATCTCTTGGTATTTTAGGGTGTATTGACCCAAGAAAGGGTTGCCCCTCATTCTATGGAAAGAAGGGGTTAAAGGCCCAAAGGGATTGATGTTGGGTAAAAGATAAAATCCTTGTATGAACCTTCTAGATGCTTCGCCCAGGGATCACCCAAGAAAGCAATGAAATGCTTGTCTTTGAGTAAAGGGGACCCATAATATAATAAAGAATGCTTAAAAGGTTGGTTGAAGGATGAGAGCTATCATCACCATCCCACCTATCATGTCCATGAATATCTAGTGGTATGACATTGCCATCATTTGGTCACCAAACCAGGGTAATGGCTCTCAGTTGCATGGCTAAGAGAAGGGGGGTCTCATCACGAGCCAACCTTCTCATTTCCACTAGGTGTTTGTGGGTGACATTTCCATTATCTGGTCAGCACGTCAGGGCAATGCCTTTCAACCTTTCCTTAAAATTATGAAATAATAAGAGAATCGAAAATAATGGGCTTGGAAAAAGTGTATTGCGGACGAAGGTACCACACAACCCTATACAAAGGAACCCATGAATGAGACACTACGACCCCTTATATGTCATGAGCCCTATGCCCATTGAGTCTTGACCCAAACCACTTCATCCACTTTACATGGCCACTTAGAAATGGATCTCTTGGAAAATCTCCTTGACCTGGGGAAAGATCTACCCAATAGGACACCTAGTCAACCCTCCCACATTCAAGATTGACAAGTCGTATAGTGTCTTTGAGAAATTAATTGTTTGATATAGTGATATTTTATGCACATGCTTAGGTGGATAATTTATTGATTGGATTCACTTATCATGATGTTATGACTTGATATCCTTGGAGGGTGTGTTCATTGGTCTTTGCAGGACCTAGTTAGTGGACAGTTTTGGGAGAACAAGCCTAGATTGGGCTTCCATGAGGCTACAAGCCCACAAGTTGGATGCCAAGGATCCACATGTCAGATCATAGAGATGAAATATTGAATACCTAGAAGATTATGTGAAATACCTAGCCCAACCCTCACATGCCAAACGATTTTCCCAAGAGGGGAAAAACGTCTTCGTTTTTAGCTTGACATCATACTTGGGGGCTAGCATTTGGTGGTGGTGTTGTCACTCATTGACACATGGATGTTTTGAGGAAGATGAGGCCTTGGCCATGAGGATATTGCATAGATGCTTGACATGTGGCCTTTGGAGGCCTACCATAGATTCTACAACACCAACGACTTTACCCAACTGGAAAAACGTCCCCTAAAGCGGTGACGTCCATGTAAAATAGGGTTTTATTTCTTTAAATGAATTTTTTAATATTACTTTGTTAAAGGGGGGAATATTAGGGTTGTTGACCCCTAGTCTTGTGGTTTACACCTTAATATTTGGAAAAGTCACCTTGTTGACATTTTTTATAAATAAGAGATCAGAAGATCTCATTTGGACATAACTCTCTCTTGTGAGAATACTTGATCTAAAATTTTTGCTACACTTGGCATATTTGTCTCTTGCGCACTTGTTTATGGATATCTCTTGTGAATGGTTGATGTAGGAGTGAGGCGCTAGCCTTGGATTAACACTTTCTATCTTTTATGGTGGATTACCTTAGCATCTTCTTGATTTGGTATGGTTTTTACTCTTATGCTATCATTTGTTTCAAGTCAAGGATTATCTTTCTAGGAGCTAAGTGGGAAGTAAGATAATTTACACCCCCACTCTAGTCTTTATCATTTATTATTTGAAGTTCATTGATGTTGCAAGAGTTTGTTTGAGGAAGTAAGAGGATTTACACCCCTCATTCTCAAACCCTAACTAGAGATACTTTCCTTGAGAAGTAAGAGGATTTACACCCCCAAAGAAGTAGCATCTCTAGTTCATTTATTTGACTCCATTAACCCAATATTAAAGGCACTAATCGTTTATTTTTTGCATTGGAGATATAAAATCATTGCCTTGGGAAACATGATTTTTTGTCTTTTGAAAGATATCTTGTTTGGATTTGGTTTGCCACATTGAGAGGAGTCTTACCCTGCTAGGGAATCCCCTCTCTCCCAATACTTTAATTGTTGTTACAAACTTTAACCTACAACCATTAAGGCTGCATAACCCTAGCTACTAATTCATTATTAACTCCTAAACTAACCCTAGACTAACTCCTAAGTTTTGCACACTAACTCTACTAACTAGGGTGCACTTTTTGGGCTAGTTATTGGCACTTTTCCATGGTTGATTTTTCTGTTGCATGCCATTGAATGCTACAACCATAAGAATGTAATTTTTTGTAGAAAATATATGTTATAACAACTTTATTTATTCATCCTCAAAGTGTCATATTTAATTCATAATTGATTACCTAATTCACTGATAATATCATTGGTTTCTCTTAATCTTTTACATGATGATTTAGATGCTTTATTTTCTGATATAAATTGTTATATGTTGCTACAAATTAGGGACAGAAAGCTTAACTTGTTTATCCACACTAACATATATCATTGCAAGTTGTATTTTCTTATGTCTTGGGCAGGTACAATCATCCAGAGAAGTACTACACCTTTGGGGCAACAATCACTTGACTTACAAGGGGTTCCACTTTCATTATCCATCCATATATGTCTCATTCCCCCTAGGGTCACCAGGATCGCCTCCCTAGAGTGGCCTAGTCACCCTTGAAGTGCAGGACCTACATCAAGGTGACATTGGGTGTAGGATTCCTTAGTTGTACCACTTGTTTTTGTGGTTGGGTTGTGATTTTCCCAACCTACAACTTGTGCAATAATATTTGGCATCGTTGTCGAGGAATATTTTGAATATTCTTCGTACCCTAATGAAACTTTGGTAATCTATCCCAAAGCCTTTCCCTTAGATTTCCTAGTGACTGCACCTAAGGGATGTCCCTTTTCACCTTTCTTGGTGATTTTTCACTAAATCTCACTTGGAAACTCCACCATGGAATACACTTGAAGGGGTAATTAATAGACCCCAAAGAAATAACCTCCCAAAGGCCATAAGACCTTACCCAAAAATCCTATACCCCCTACTTCTCCTGCTCCTCATTGTTGTCCATCTATTTCTCTTAGCCCTTTTCCTCACCTACTACCTCCACACCTCCGCTCTCACCCATACCCACCTCATCAAGCGTTACATGGAACCTGCAGGTCAAAGAGGTACACAAACCTTTGGACATAAAAAAAATCCTTGGGTCCCCTCATAAACTCCCAAAGGACTTCAAAGACTAGCTACCCACCTTTTCAAGAGAAAATTTCACTACACTTGAAGATCACTTGTACCTTTTTCCTGCATAGTCTATAATCTTGTGACCAACATGAGGATATATTGATGAAACTTTTTGGGCCAAGGATTAGTTTGATAGTGTTTGCCTAGGAACAATCACAAATTGGAACCTCTTTCAGGAGCTTTTTACCAAAAGATTTGGAAAAAAGAGAGATTACCAATCCTTATGTAATCAACACCACAGTTACAAAACAAAATCAGGGGAGAATATAAGGATTTAAATGAAAGGTTTAACACCCTCATAAGATCTTTCCCTCAAGAATTAAGACCTTCCAAAGCTACCATTATCAATTCATATATATCAACCATGAAATATCCTTATAGGTTTTTGATTGGGAAATGCCCTACCACTTTGTTCGAGGATCAAGAGAGAGCATGTGAAATAGAAGAAAAATTAACCTCCTCTCTCTTACAATAAGAATATTACCTTAAGGAGACCCTTCAGATTAATCAAATTGATGAATTTGTCTCACCAAACTTCCCCTCAAACATCAAAACTTACCTACAAGAGGAACGAGAGAAAGCAACTGAAAGGGAAGTGTGTCTCATGATCAACCTTTTAGAAGAAAAAAGAGAAGTATTGTTAGTGGAAGAAGAAAAAGAGGAAACATTAGAAAAAACACTTTTCCCAACAAGTAAGATCTTGGACTTTGAAAAGAGGCAAGCAGTAGAGAAAGCTGAGGAAAATTTCTCACAATACTTTTGACAAGTCCTTGCAGAACCTCTAAAGGAAGCAAAAGTTAAAATCATCAAAGGTGAAGAGAAAGTATCTCTCCACGATAGAACCAAATTTGAAAGTATTGTGGGTCATATCAACGTAAAATATCAGGTTTTGAAAGAAGGAATAGATAGCACATTTATTTTGGCAAACTCCCTTTTCATTGATGAAGAAAAAAAGAAAGGATCGTGGGGCCTGGATTTTGACAGTGCACACTCAAGCACAGGCTTGGGTGTAGGGATAGTATTAATATCACCAGATAACGAGACTACCCTTTTCTCATACAGACTCGAGTTTGACTACACAAACAAAACTATCGAGTACGAATCCCTTATCCTAGGCATTAACCTAGCCATCGATATGAACATCAAGAGGTTGTATGTAAAGGGGGATTATGACCTAATTGTTTCACAAGTCAATAAGAAGTTTAATACAAAAAACTATAGGATAAAACAATACAGGGATGTTGTTTGAGATTCCATAAAAGGGTTTGACAACTTTCCCATTGAGGCCATCCCTAGGGAAGAAAATCACTTGGTAGACAACCTTGTTGTTTCCGCTTCAACCTTATAACTTTCCAAAGAAATTGGCCTCTACAAGGTGGAAGTAAAATTGATACCCCATTACCTGACAACTTGGAACATTGGCAAGTTTTTAGGATTAATCTGTAAGTGCGGAAACAAACCGATCTCCCTAGATCCACCTGGATCTAGAACAAAGCAGGACAAAATACTACTCTTTCCCTAGATTTAGACTAATGAATGGACTAGGAGGGAAGAATCATGAACATACCTTGTGATCACTTCCTTGGGTCTCTGTTGTCTAGCTTTGCTCCAATGCTCTTGTGCCGTTAAGATCACAACAATACAAACCAATCGAAGTGAAGACAATTCAATACATTCAATAGCTAATCTATACATA